>LPNX010329789.1:327898-483108 GCA_001517045.1 Pseudotsuga menziesii
ATCATCCTTAAATAAACCTTAATTGACTTGTTGAGCAATTCCTTCACCTATTCAGAAAGTTGTCACTTGCAAACCCTAACCCTAATCCATGGATGCTTTCTCCTTGAGGAAAATAACAAGTAATAATATTAGATAATGTTTCCATGTTTTCTCCCTCAAGTCCAAAGTGGAAACTGCACCCCCCATTAAGTGAATTTTTCCTTATTAGTATTGTAGATGTTTCCTTGCAAGCATCCTCTCATCAAAATAGAAACTATGCCCTCTCTTGGTCAAAGTTGCTTACTTTTACACTAACTTCTTTTCCTACACTTTTTTCTTATGAAATTGTTGGATTTTCCTTGCTTTTGTCAATTTCTATATTTTTTCTAACTGCTTTCTTTTGCTTGTTTTCTTGACAGTTTCTATTTGTCATCCAAGGAAATTTTACTTTCCTAATACGCCATCCTAACATGGAAACTCATTCCCACATGTATTATTTGTATATTAATTAAATAATGGCATATAAATAATCTAGAATTGGAAAGAAACTTAGTACATGCCTCCTAAGTATGAAATAAACAAAATTCCCTAGGTAAATTAATTAATTCAACTTTTGAACCACTAGGTTCTTGATAAGGTCAAAAATTTCAATGTCCTTTGAGGAAGGGACATTAGAATCCTCCCCTCTCAAGTCCGCTTGTCCTCAAGCAGAAGCAATCCAGGGTGTTGCAAAATTTGTTCCCCCAAAGAAGTATTCCACCATGTAGGACAATGAGAACATGATACCGCAGAGATGAACTCATGTGAAAAAAGGTTGAATTTCTCAATCAAGACAACATGTAAAGCTTCTCCAAAGAAAAGCAATGTCAAGGTCTCATTGCTTGCATTCCATCGCCTTCAATGAGAATTCCTTCCCACACAACTCCTCAGAAAAAAAAGTATGCATGGATCCCAATTCCTCTGTTGGTTGTAGAGCCTGATATTCCAGATCTAGAGATATTATTCAGCCATGTTTGTACCCCAGGTGTACTGTACACTCGTTCCCCCACTCTGGGATGTTTTTTTGCCAACAATTTTGTGGACCCATGGTATTGGGTTAACCGTAGTATTGTCCCATGGTATTTCCCCTATAAATGAAATGCATTGTAATACAACTGTGTATATTATTGTATTGTATTATAGCATTGTAAACAATATCTATGATTGTGTGAGAGAGACTGCGAGAGCATGAAGAGGAAGTGTAGTAGTATTGATACAGGTTATATGCCTTCATCTTTCTAGATGGTAAAAAAGGACTGACAAATTCTATGTGGATGTGTTGAGGCCTGGAAAATACCAGGTATAATCAGTAGGGGTTCTCCCCAATAACCACTCCCAATTAGCTTGCTTATTGTTTGGTATGGGGAATCCGTCTAGCTTACGGTTCGACTACCCTAGAGTTAAGTAATGGTTTAAATTTGTTTTACCGGTTGCGTCCTAGTCCACTTTTTATGTGAGTTTTTTTATGTTTTATAAATGATATGTAAGTGCCTAAATTTAAATGCAGTTGATCAAGAAGCAAAGAATTCACAATGTGATGCATAGGTTCGTACCTCTCGTCTTATCTCCTTTGTCCCTAAATCACAAAAAACAAATAACAACTAATATAAAATAATCTAATGCTAACTAACCTATCCTTAGGGAGCAAGATGATTATTTGTATGAGTAATGTATTTTATTTTCTGCACACATAATTTCATAGATAGATGATATAATTCAAAATACATAGAACACAACATAAAGAGTAACATAGAGATAGCTCATTGTTTATTAAAACATTCATTACTCAGTTTCCGCACAAGATTCAAAACAAGGAAATGAAATCATTCATGACTAAGAAATATTTTAGATTTAGAATGATCTCACAAATTCGCATAGTCAGCTAACACAAAAATAATTACTAGCCATCCACACAACATGCATTTGAAACTCAACATATCCTTCTCAAGTAGAAAATTTTATCCTCTTTATTATAATAATAAATAGTTCATCTTACAATAAGTGTTTCACATGAGACAGCTAGAAATGTCCTTTATGTATTCAACTTCACCTATATTTATACATCTAAAAAAAAACTCTTGGTTTTCCTGCCCTTTAGGATTCCTTTACATTCAGTTACAAAATATTTTTCTTTTAGTGTATTCACTAATTAAGGGATAAATACAAAAAATAAAAATATATTTCCATGTGTACAAATGACAAAACACCTAAGTGGTCCCAGTCAACTCAGCAATGAATTGCTTCCATGCCTTAGCATCTGAAACAATTATCTCAAAATTGGCTGGCTCTATGAATCTAACTGTAACTTCATGTTTGGAAGCCTGAGCCCTTATGTCATCCATCCCAGCTGGGAGTAGTCAAAACCAATCCTATAAAAGGTAGCTACTAACTATAGCTTGAGAAATCACATTTTTAATCACCCTTTCATCTAAGTTCTTTATCGACTATATGCTGAGATCCCCTTCCTGAAACCTGGCATGTAATTGCTGCAAATGTTCTCCATGAGGTGGAATCTCATCCAATCTCCTCTTAGATGATTTCTAACATATATTATCGGTGGATAGTAATTTCTTATAAAACTCCTTGCATTTATATATTTTATTCTAGACTACTTCTACTAATTTCTTGGCATCTCTGGTGCTGAAACATATCAGTTCATACTCAAGCTGCAGTCTTTCTGGAGTTTTGACTGGTGTGTTTTTCGGAGGCTCCTTAGTTGTTTTCAACCATATCAGTCTTCCTTGAATGAATTCTACAACATCCTAAGTTTTTTCTATGAATTCTGTAGCTATGGCTGATATTTACTGCAATCTATCTTCTATTTGTTTGACTTTGAAGACTTCTCCCATGATCTGAACCTGCATCTGATAGATCTTATTTCTAAGAAAAAGAGCATGCTTTGTTAGAGGTGTTATATCTGTCCTTTGTTCATTTTATGCCTTTAACAACACCTCCAAAGAACTCTCCTGATATTCTAATCTCACCACTTCGTCTTCATATTTTTTTGCTCGCTAATCTATCATAGACTTCTGTGCTTCTATCTCTACAATTTTGTTTTCCAATTCCTCTTTCTCCCTGCTAAGGTTCATGTTTGAAAGCAATTACAACTGATTTTAACACACATGGTGAATCACACTTTTATGGCCTTCCCTATCCCTCTGCAGACTCTTTAGACCCCATGGACCATTTTTGTACCTTTGATGTTTCCAAGATCATCCCTAAAAACATGCTAAAATTGCCATACATGACTTTTAAACCCTTTCTCGGGTATATACATGGGTTTGACCTCTAAAACCGCATACATCCAGATGTGTGCAAAAGGCCAAATTCTTTTGGAATTTTCCTTGATGTGGATCCTACTCATTTGTCTCCTGTCCTTCCATATGCCTTGAGATCGCTCGAATTCGACCCTTCATTATCCCATTGAAGAGCTATATAAGGAACCCTTTGGATACATTGAACCATATGAGAAATTTAGAACAAAGAAACTATAGTCCATTGTTTCCGGAGCTTATACTTGAGTCTGCATCCCTTTGTCCCTTAGAGCACTTTTGTGTTCTTCCGAAGCTTGCCTTTTGCTTGTGAGCTTGCTATCGAGAGATGGAGGATTGAAGTGGTGGAGGCCCAAGTGGGGGACTCAATTTCTTTAGCTCACAGACGTGCCAACAGAGGTTGTACCTATTGTAATATATGTTCTATATTAATAGAAATATCTTTTCCTGTCCAATAATGTGTATTTGAATGAATATTTGATCCATGGATGATTTCAAATGATTATATGTTATCGATTATATATGCTAGAGTAGAGCTGACATAATTACATATAGCATGCTTGTCTTGTTTGCTAATTGGTGAGGACTCAATTTATCAATACAAGTTGGATTTGGAAAGCTCAATGAGGATCTACACCAACCGTCCAGAATAAGGTACAAATTGAGATCCTTTAGTGTTAGATCTTTGATTTCTCTTGCATATACGAAAGGATTGATTTCTGGAGTCAAGCTGTCTGTTGTGGTACCCCAATCCATAGGAATTTCTCTCCGTAACAGAATTGGTGACTCCATTGGGAACATTACTTGTTTATCTTTGGGGTTGGAGGCACAATGTGCTTGATATTCTTGACTTGCTCTTTGCTTCTCCTTGTTTTTGTGTTGCATTTTATAGTATGTTCATCCATTGACACTCCCCTTTATTTGTTTGACCCTTGGCCTAGTTTTTACCACTACCTTCTTTGTATACGCAAGTTTTTGGCCAAAAGTTGCATACATACATGGATTTTTGGCCAAAAGTCATGTATACATGCAGGTGTTTGGCCAAAATGCACGTATACATGCATCGTTTTGGCCAAAATTCATGTATATACGTAGTTGTTCTTTAAACAGCCATGTACATCCTCCCTTTTGATGAGTTTGATGTTGTGGGAAGTTGCTAGGTGGGTTGTGAGTGTGGTTGGGTCTTCCTTGGGTTTGATGTTGTCTATTGGATGCTTCTTTTGTGACTGGAGACCACCTTTTTCATTGATTTTTCTTTGAAAGTAGTTTCAGTCATTTATGCTTTTTGTTTTTCCATTAGTGCATTACTTTTTTTTGTCTTGGTGTCTTGCTGGGCTTGTGTTTTATACTTGCTACAAAGACTAGGAGTTTTAGATGACTTTTATTGCATTTTTCATTCTTTTATATTGAAAAATACAAGTTAGTTTCATTTTTTGCATATGGATTTGAGGAGGTACTTGCATTGGATTGCTTGGATGAGAGTTTAATTTAGGCTTTCATATAGGAAGGATTGCATTGGCATTTAGAAAGGAATATATATTTATGCATCTCATGTAGTTGCATACCTTATTTTTCATTTGACAAAGATTGCACTTAGCATTGTTTGTTATGGTGTGCATATTTACTTCACTGCTGAGTCATAACTTCATTAGTTGCACGACCATTTCCATTTAAGTAATTACATCCAAATAAAATCAACGTATAATAAAATAAATTACACTATTTTCTTTTATAGGGTGCACCAACAAGATTAGGTTTTAGGGTCTTGGAATAGTTCATTGTGAGTAAATTGTCCAAGACCACTAAACAAAAACATGTATGTGTCTGTCCAGGTGAGAGTGTGAAATTCCTTGGTATAATTAGTGTTTCTTAGGATCCTCCTCTTACAAGGGAGAGTTAAGCACGAGGCAGTGTGAGCAGTTATTGATTGGGATGACCCCTAGTCATAACTGAGTAGCACCAAAGATATTTCCAAGATTGTATTTGTATCTAGGGTCTCTTTCGATAGTTTTGGGCTTTGCTACCCTGCCCATACGGTTAATCCCTCCTGTGACTGTCCGCCTAAGCATTGATTATATTTAGGTGACCTTAGTTTCCTTACCTAGGTTATCGAGGGGGTATTTGCAGAGGTTATTCTGTAGGTGTCCCGACCAGGTAGAGGTCGGACAACACAGTCAATTTATGCGTTGAAGTTAAGGTCCACTATAATTGGTTACGTACCTCCACTTGTAATGTATGGCAGTTTCGAGCCTCTCCTAGGCAAGACATACCTGCTGCATTTGGGAGCTCACATATCCTCCCCTTGGTTTGCTTGTATTTTGGCTGTAGATTTTCTTAGGTGTGTGCTCTTTGTGCGCTAGTTGTCCTTTGGGATTGTAGTTACTTGAGTATATTTATGCTCTCTTGAGTTTGGGTCCTTTTATTTTCGGCATGCTTGGCATCCTATCACTCGTCCTTGGTCCTAGTACAGAACCTCGTGTCATACTTGGGGGCATCAAAACCCCTTACAGTGCTCATAGATTTGGGAATGGTTATATTCCATCCTCTACTCCAATTGTGGAGGATTTTTATTCCCTTCACTCAGTATTTACACCAGTGTTCACCCTCATGGGGATGGTTGTGGATACGTGAACATTGGCTCTACACTTTATATCCCCTTTTATGGCCCATCGTCCACTGTACTATTTTCTTTGAATTTATTTTTCACGATCATTCCTCCCTATTCCCTATAGTTTGGATTCTTTATTGACTATTTTGGGTTGTTTTGGACTAATATGGTTGTCATGTAGGGTCCAATTTTTTGTACACTCTCTCCAAGGTTTTGACCCATATGTTCCTATCACATGTATCATGTCTAAACTGGCATATAGGTTAGGATTTCACATCCGCTTGCATTTTGCATGACCTTATGACTGTTTCATTTTAACCTTAGGTACAAACCCATTCCATGGTATCACAGAACCTTCATGCTATTGTTAGAAGTGGTACTATGTGAATGGTAGATATTTCCTATACATGGGTGTCCTAGTTAGCTCCCCTTTGCATTTGGTAACCATGCTGTGAGTCCTCTCTTAGGTCCGGGAGTCCTTTGTATAGTATCACCATGACATTTCATAAGAACCTCATACTCCTCTTCATCTTTTGCTGGCCTGTTTCCTATAGGACTCCCTTATGTCAAGTTGTAATTGCATTATCATGAGATTTTATTGCCTCATTGAGCCTTATGCCGGCTTCCCTGAGTTTGAGTTTTAGCCATATAGCCCAAGCTTGTCTCATTTCTATCCACATAGAGCGATTTTATATATCCTTTGCATCTTGATTCCCTTTTTACCGAGAGGGGACTTTCCCTTGAGTGTTGCTATCCTACACATGTATCCTTGCATTGAGCATGGCTATGTTCCATTTCTTGGAACTAGTTTGTTTTCCCATTTGACACTTGTCACCTCCTATTCTATAAATTTAAAGTGATTTTATTCTTTTTCAAGATTTTTAAATATTTGAAAAAGTCCAAAAAAATTAAAAAACCAAAGAGCCAGACAAGGAAAGATGTTATCTTTGCAGCTGTCGAGTTGTGTCGCCTTTGAATAGAGCATTGTATATCACATCCGTTGGTTGCGTTAATAGTTTGAATTTAGGAGCTGTACTCATTTCTCTGAGTTTATCTCGACCGACTGGTTAAGCTTCCAGTCCCTATGGAGCCTTTGTCGATGCCTCCTGTGTTGCAGAGATGTCCCAGTTTTGTATATCGATTCTATGCTACCTACATTCAGTCACCATTCACCTTTATGCTCTTGTTCAAAGGAAGTTGACACCTGAGTCGGCCATTCCTCAGTTATCTTGACTTTGCATGTTGGCCATTCTCGATACAATTACTGGTTCATGCACCTTATGATCGAGTCCTTCCACATTATACAGCTTTAATGAGTACCTCATGTTGGATGATGGGGGATGCCTTAATGCCCTCCTTCCAGCGGATTTCATCGCATCGACTTCATATCATCTATTCTGGGATTGGAATCTAGAGTCATATTTGGGTTTCTTGAGACTTTTAGTCATCAGTGGCAGGTTCTCTCACCATCGACAGTTTGTGGGAATACATTAAGTCCCCTGATCGATGGATTCTCTCAAGTGTTCGACCTCAACACATTTATTCAAACTTGTTAGTTTGCACTCTAGTACCTTGATTCCCATTTTCATTATCTATGGGTGATCTCGTGTCTGTTAATGGTATACATCAATGACCGATAATCAGACGATGGAAAACTATGTTCAACCTCGACACCTCTATTCACATAGGAGGACATGTACTTGTAGCGGTGTGTGTAGAATACCTTCCAGATTGGTGGCATCTCTTATATGCTACCTCCTTGATCTTGCCAGTGTTCATGAGATTTCAGGTCTCGTGACTTGATTCTAGTATATGCCAGACATTTCCAGCCATTATGGAGATCTCAATCCATTAATATTGTAAATGGCGATGACCACATATGTCATATTCTATCATGCCTATTCATGGCCATTGTACTCTTATGTATCTGAGACTGCTATATGTACTTACAGTTATATGTAGAGTTGTATCATTGTATTATGTTGATTGGGTGGCTAGTCTTCCACTGGGTTCTTCATCACTCAACTTCTGGGATGGACTTATAATGTATTTCGGCCATTGTATGACCCCTCTGACCTCATACATTAGGGGGAATCTGTTATAGCTGATTTTACCACACATGGTGAATCACACTTTTATGGCCTTCCCTGTCCCTCTGCAGACTCTTTAGACCCCATGGAACATTTTTGTACCTTTTATGTTTCCAATATCATCCCTAAAAACATGCTAAAAATTCCATACATGACTTTTAAACCCTTTCACACGTATATATGCGGGTTTGACCTCTAAAACTGCATACATCAGGATGTGTGCAAAAGGCCAAATTATTTTGGAGTTTTCCTTAATGTGGATCCGATTCACTTGTCTCATAGCCTTCCATATGCCTTGAGATCGCTCGAATTCAACCCTTCATTACCCCATTGAAGAGCTATATAAGAAACCCTTTGGATACTTTGAAGCATATGAGAAATTGAGAGCAAAGAAACTATAGTTCATTGTTGCTGGAGCTTATACTTGAGTCTGCATCCCTTTGTCCCTTGGAGCACTTTTTTGTTCTTCCCAAGATTTCCTTTTTCTTGTGAGCTTGATATCGAGAGATGGAATATTGAGGTGGTGGAGGCCCAAGTGGGGGACTCAGTTTCTCTTGTTCGCAAACGTGTCGACAAAGGTTGTATCTATTGTAATCTCTATTTTATATTAATAGAAATATCTTTTCCTGTCCAATAATGTGTATTTGAATGAATATTTGATCCATGGATTATTTCAAATGCTTATATGTTATTTATTATATATTCTAGAGTAGAGCTAACAAAATTATATATAGCATGCTTGTCTTGTTTGTTGATTGTTGAGGAAGCAATTTATCAATATAAGCTGGAGTTGGAAATCTCAATGGGGATCTACACCAACCATCAGGGATAAGGTACGAATTGAGATCCTTTAGTGTTAGATCTTTGATTTCTCTTGCATATAGGAAAGGATTTATTTATGGATTCAAGCTATCTATTGTTGTACCCCAAGCCATAGGAATTTCTCTCCATAACAACAGCTTCAAAGTATCCTGCTCTTCTTCCAGAATTTGATATTCTTGTTGAAGCTTTTCATAGTCCAAAAGAGTAGCTTCATACTTTCTTTTTGATTCTTTGCAGACTCTTTCTTCCTTCCTCAAGACCTCTTTCATCTCAGCCATTTTACCCTTGCACTACTTAAGGGTCTCTATGATCTTATCAATATTATGAGCATTTGCATATGTGTTGAGCCTAGAATTGGCCCCTTTTTAACCATCTTTAATCACCTCTTCTTCCCCTGTCTTACACTATTTAGCATGCTAATTAGACCTGTTGTCCTCACTTTAATCCCTAAACTACCAAGGTATGACTGATCATTTCTTTATCTTATTAATGCTTATGATTGTGATAATTAAAGCGATGTATCTCTTAAATGTGATAACATGTTATGATTTATGAAGGTAGTTTGAGATAAGAAGACTGCAGGTAGATGAAGCTGAACAAGTCTCAAAGGAAGGGATATTCGCTGCTCAAAAGGATCCTCAGCCTCAATCATCAATGAAGGCACGTGGTTCTAATGCGAGGTCTTAGACCGAGCTGCGACAGGGCGGCTGTAACATAACGCGCTACAATTCGAGATCTTTAGTACATGGCTTCCCGAGTATGATTGCGATCAAATGAGATTGCTACTCTTGGGTCAACTAACAGCCCTTCCACATTTTCCATGGCTTTACCATGCCACGTTTGTAACAAATAGTGTTATTCAGGGCGCCTGAAGATCAGAGATCTTCATGGCTGCCCTTTGTAATAGGATCGGATGTTGTAATCTGTATGTATAAATGTGGGAAGTTGTCTCGACCCAGGGGGTTGGAAAATAGATAATTCCTTCATTGTATTAGCAGTGGAAGCACATTGTGTAATCTTTATTTCTTTAATATAAGGAGTTGCCTTTGATTTAAAGGAGCATTACTTTGTTCAGCCGACGTCTTTGTGTGAAGGCTGGGCCCACCTTCCATAGAGATTGCCAAGTTAATTTAGGATCTTTCAATTTAGTATTGTGTGATGTTTTGTTGATTCTGTTTTCCTTGTACGCAGCTGTAGCAATGTGGATTTACAGTGTAATTCTGATTACGTTTTCTTGAGATTAGTAAGTGGTACAGAGCAACAGTCAACTGTGTAGGTAATTTCCTTTATGCAATTCATATGGTAGTTGTACACAGCCTTGTTCATCCTACATTGAAGTTGTTATCCCATGAATCCTTGCAATTTACCTTTACTGTTGTTGACTTTCATTCATGCAATTCGATTTCCTAGAGTAGCTGAGCTTAATCTCCTGCAATTGAATTCCTAGATTAATAATTGATTTATGTTTATGGTTTTCAAGAGTAGTTAGATTGAATAGGTGAATTATTTGTTCTGGGATGTGAATAGGATTTCCTTTTTATCTGCAATTGTTGTTTGAATCTTATATCATTTTCCTTGTTACATTATAGGAAGTAATTGGAATTGTAGTGTTTAGAAGATGAATGGGATTACACAGACTCTCGGGATGGGCATAGTTGTTAGAGGATAAGAGTGTTCAATTACAGTGATTGGTGTTTAAGCATAGACTGTGCATTTATCCTTTGAACTAAAAGACTTCCTCGGGTTGACAATAAATATCATATGCTCTGTATGTTGGTAATATCTATCTGCATATTGGGTGCTCGACAATATGCACTTGCAATTCCTAAGGAAGCCAATAGCTTGGAATTATATTCTACATTTTTCAATATTGTCCTTTCTATCACTATGGTAACTAGGGGCTGGTTTCCTATTCTCATATTCTTCTCCATATTCCACATGATTGAATTCCTTTTGGGATAAAATTGTACATCTTCTAAGCATGCAACCTCATAATGCTTCGATGGGGTGAATGGCACCAAATACAACTCAACTAAAGGAAGATTTCCCTTATAAGTATAATTTCTAAAGTGGATGGAAGGTCCTAAGGTTCATTCTGAACATGGATCCATATTTGATCCTCATCACCTACATCATCCTGACTTTCCTTGGTTTGTTATTCTATTAACCTATCTTGGTCTCGTACTTCTTGTTCCAGATCCAAAGATTCTTGGGCTATGGCCTTTTCTAGTTCAGCAATATTTTCTTGAATGGACTCCTCTTTCTTTCTATTTTCTTGTTCTCTCTCTTTCCTAGCAGCTTCTTCTTCCTTTTCTCGCTACTTCTCTTCAGCTAAGAGCTTTCTCACAGCTTCTGCCAATCTTCGTGTAGTCTCTTCTTTTACTTTCTTTGCAGCTTCCTCCTCCTGGATCTTTGATTCTATATTGTTGCTTCCACTTCCTTTATCCCCAGCTTCTATGGTATTCAGCTTTGGCTTCTTGTTCAAAGAGGTCAAAATGTAAATGTTCATATACATCTCTTCTTCTTTGTCCACGTACTTAGCATACTCGAAATTTACTTCGAGTGTTTCCTTATAGGCTACAACCTTACCTTGATAATCATTTCGGTGAAATTTATTTTCACCAAAATGGAAAATTTCCAAATCCTTAACAAATTCAGGGGCATTCTTGACCTTGGTGAACTTGTAACTACCCACATAGAAGGGTAATGGTGGGAATACAACCTTCTTTAGATTGAACAGGTGGCTTCCAAATCCATTCAAGAAAAGTTGTCTAACAACTTCTTTGTGAACTATGTAATCTGTTGCATACTTTGGTAGTAATGAGAGTGATTTCATTCCCCCATACATCCTCAAATATGTACCTTCTTCTAAGAAGAATTAATCCCCATATTCTTTAATAGACTCCAAGGATCCCTCAGATAGGCATGGACATTCTTCCAGAAAAATCAGCTTGTGTAAGGGCATTAGGAATTCTTCATAGATAATCTTATAGTGATTATGATATTTATGAGACCCCAACATTTTGTAAGATGTATATATAGGGGATTTCCCTCCTTTCCATCTACACTTTATCCCTCCAAACCGATGGTGGTAAAGTATGCAATCCACCAAGAAGGAAGGCATATAAAATTCTGACTTGCTAAGGTGAAAACCTTCTTGGGATGATTTGATAGAGGTAGAAACATTTTTGGCTATTATGTTATCCCAGTTGAAGACTATCCCTTTCATAGCTCTATGGTAGATCAGTGCGATCCACCCAAACTTGTAAAACTTCCCATTAGCTCTGCCATAAATATTGTTCAGCGGCAGCACTATTAATATGTATGGGGTCTTTAGATGAGCTATCTTATACACCCCTGACTGGTTGTGTCTAAAATTCTTTCCCTCAACCATCATCATCTTAGCTATGATAGTGTAATCGAGTTTCAAGCTCTTCACCCACTTTGTTGTCACACTAATTTCCTTTTCCAACAAGCTGTACGCTACTAATAAGAATGCAGGTGTGAAGGATGCAAATCCTTTGTTCTCTGCATCGTTCATCAACATCCTTGTTATGTCTATCCTAGGTATTATCCATCCACTAACTTTTGCATAAGGAAAAAAAAAATTCTAGTGGTCACCTTGGTTATCCCGAATCTCAGCATGTTATCATACAAGGCCAAGTCTTCCAACCCTGCTTATGCAACTTTCTTTTTACCACTCTTCGTCATGATGTCTACTATGAGTGGTATCTGAAACAACACAAAAAAATTTAGTGTTACATTATAAAACTAACTCATGCATTTGAATGAGAGAATGCATTTGAGTCATAATCGACAATATTAGCTTTCGTTTTACCTCTCTTTGTCATGTTGTCTTCTATGAGCGGTATCTAGAACAACACAAAATTTCTTAGTGTTACATTATAAAACTAACTCATGCATTTGAATGAGAGAACAGACAAAATGAATATGATATGCTGAGCCAATTTTCCAAATAATCATCAGTATGTTGTATTACCCTGATATCCTCAGCCATTAGGTCAAGACAAACGATGCAGGTCAGTGGTTCAAAGCTTGGCATGAACCTAGGAAAACCTCAGCCTCTGTAATCTAGAAGAGACAATGTGATCTAAATACTATGAGGATTTTTTGCATTATGGCTCAAACGTTTGAAAGGTTCATGGCCCAAAACCCACTCTTCAGTTTTTAGGGAAAAAAATCGATAGTTTCACATCTCTGAGATTAACATCCCACGACCAACAGATATAATGCTGAAACCTATGGGGTTTTCTTGAGATGAGGAGAGTGCAAACCCTAAAAATCCCTGAAGGAAATCACCCAATCTATTCCATGCCGGCAAAAATCCCAACCGCGCACATAATCATCATAACCTAATAGATATTCGAGAAACAAATCCTCCAGATGAAATGGTAAGAAATCATCGTATGTATGGTAATGAGGGAAAGATATGAACCTAAAAGGAAACCATGAATCCTAAAATGAAAGGGAAAACCCCCTTTCAAACCCACAGTCAAACCTACCCAAACCTTTTCTCGGGAGAACCACCAATGACTGTTGGAGACATTTACCGTCATACACACTCTTTTCGGTCAAATTGGCCTAGTTAAACCACTGTCCTAAGTATAATTGACATTAATTGACATTAGTGGAGCATTAATTGCCATCATCTAGTCACACCCACGCCTACCTACAGTCAAGGAGGATAACTTAGCCTTCTCCTATAGTTAAGGAGGCTAACTAGAGCACTCTGGGGGTGATCTGAGTGATATTAATGCACCTAATTACTAACGGGTGGTTACAATCAGTTCAACCAGTCTGTTAAGGTGCCTCATCTCATTAAATATATTATTTAATGATTATTTATTATTATTTAATGATCTGGAGTCAACAAGGCACCTCCACCCACTTCTGATGGTCAGTTCAGCTTCAGTTAACCTCATCGGGGTTCATTGAAGTCATGGAGCACTAGCACTTGATGGTTGGCTTACTATGACATGTGTTTGATCTCCTTCAGTTGAGATTCAGTCATTTATTGCACTCTGACTTCAGTTAGGGTTTGGTGAGTCAATTAGGGTTTTGGTCAAGTGGTTAACTATGTGTGAACCTATGGTTGAGAGTCAGTTAAGCTAGACTCACTCATTGAATTCGAATTGTCTCCTTAGGTATTCAAATTCCTCATGGATTCAAGCTATTGCTTGACATTGGTATTGTAACCATTCATTGTTTATTAAATATACAGAGAGGAAACCAATCCCGGTTCCAATTAACACCATTTCATGAGTATTTGTTGATTATTCTTTGATGAGATTGATTCTTAGTTTCTAGATGAATGTGCAAGATTAATATGGTATCAGAGCATACAGCGGGACAAATATAAATCTCTCAAAAACAATCATTTTGATAGATGTCTCAATGAAAAGTGAGTAATAGCTCAAAATTCCAGCACTGCACCAGAATCCAAGGCTTACCACTCAATATCCCAAGTAAAGAACTTGTTGATCAAGCTTGCTTTATTGACTATGTTGTGTGTGATGAAATCCTAGAATGTGTAGGCTGTCTGACCTTATTTTTCCCTTTCTGTTTTGATTTTCAGGTTTCTACAGGTGAAGCATTCACTACAGCATATCCATATGGCCTCCTAGTACCTCTCTTGACTCCATACAATTTCCACACATGGAAAAATAAAATGGAGATTCGGCTGCACTCCAAAGGACTCCATAGAGTCGCCATGGACACTGAAGTTGAGCCTGGATCCACCATAGAAAAATCAAGATTCTTGAACAAGAAGGATGAAGCCTTCTGTTTCTTGTGCCTCTTTATTTCCGAAGACCTTCTCTTCCATCTTACAGATTTGAAGATAGTGAAAGAAATATGGGACAAATTGTAATCCCTATACGGAAAGCATGATGACTTGAGAGTTTATCAACTCGAAAATGAACTCATGTCTCTCCAACCTTCCAATTTCGAGACTCTGAATGATTTCTTTACAAAGTTCAAGCATACTGTTTTACTCTTAAAGCAATGCAAAGTGGATAAGGAGGATGATCAGCTCATCCTTTCCATCCTCTCCAAACTTGAGGCTGATTATTCAGTTTTTGTTTCTACATTTCGTGTGGGGAAGCTCACAACCCCGGGATGGAAGATTCCTACACTCATTTCCTTCATTGAGTCCCTAACTAATGAACATGACAAGCTTATCCAGATGGGGATCATCCGATCTTCCTGTGATCAAGCCCTCCATGTCTTGGGGCCCAAAGATTTGAAGGGTAAAGGAAAGCAGCAGAAAAATTAAAAAACTGAATTTGATGCTCCCAAGCCTAGAGTTGAAAATCAGCACCATGATGAATCTTTCGACTCAAGGAAGAACAGACGAAAAGGGCACAATGGGAAAGAAAAATTCAGGTGTTCTTACTACGGGAAGGTTTCTCACCCTGAACATGCCTGCATGAAGAAAAATCTTGATGAAGCAACCTCTCTCCTTGAGAGGAATCACATCAATCTTTCAGAGAGCTTTCGGAGGAGAGATCACCAAGATCGGGAACCACAACATGAGAAAGGTCATGCACTCATGGAAATCACTTCAAATTCCAAAGCACTGCTGATTGATAGTGGAGCTTCAAATCACATGATGGCTAAAAAATAATCATTTTCATCCTTGGAGACCAGAAAATCCATCCCCATCCACATGGAAGATGACTCCACCATCATTTCTGAAGGACAAGGTACTGTAGATCTAGAAAAGGGTTTTTTTCTAATGTTTTGTATGTACCGTCTCTAGCAGCAAATATCCTTAGTGTCTATCAGATGACACATATAGGAATGCCTAATAGAGTCTCTTTCATCCCAAATGATGTTGAGATAACAGAAATTTCATTTAGGAAACTCATTGCAAAAGGCCCTGCAAATCATCATGCAAAAGCCTATGAGTTCTCTCACTTTGTTGCGGATGCAAAGCCCACCGCTCTGATAACTCATGGAAATGAGGTTAGTAGGATATGGCATGAGAGGTTTGGCCATATTAATTTCAAATATTTGCATAAATTACATAAAAAATCCATGGTTGAAGGCCTCCCGGTCATCAAGGCAACCACGGGAGTCTGCAAGGGCTGTGTGATTGGAAAACACCCTGAGCACAAGTTCGATCAGGAGAAGGAAAACCGAGCTACAAGCATATTGGGGCTAATACATTCTGATCTCAGTGGTATGATGCCTATCACATCCATGAATGGATCAAGGTACCTCCTTACTTTTATTGATGATTTTTCAAGGTATACATGGGTTTTATTCCTCAAAAAGAAATCAAAAGTATGTGAAAAATTTTCTGAATTGAAGGCCTTGATCGAAAATGCCTCTGGGCTTAAGATCAAGATCTTGAGATATGATAATGGAGGGGAGTATCTCAATAATTATTTTCTGTACATATGCTCCCAAATTGATATTCAGGTCCAGCATTCAATTCCCTACACTCCCCAACAGAACGGAGTAGCGGAAAGGAAGAACCAGTCTCTCAAGGAGATGACCACCTATATGTTGGAGTCAAAGAAGCTTGCTGCAAATTTGTGGGCTGAAGCCATGCATGCTACAGCATACATTCATAACATGTTTCCACATTCATATATGAAAGTAAAGACTCCTTTCTAAGCATACTTTGGACACAAGCCATATGTGTCGAACCTACGGGTGTTTGGGTCCACTGCATGTGCTCGGATTCTGCTTGATAAAAAAGGGATTTGCAACCGCAGAGCATAGAATGTCTGTTTATTGGGTATATTGATGAATATAAAGGATTCAATATTCTGGATATCAATACCAAATATATCATCATAGAGAGAAGTGTCAAGTTCGATGAGCCTCTTCAGGAGGTGGAACTAGTGAAGGAGAAAACTGCTGAATTTCCTTCCCATTCCACTAAATATTTGGATGATGAAATTGGGGGCGATGACCCTGATTTTTATCCTCTAATTTCTGATATCAGTGTGCAGCAATAATGAGATGCTTAATTATAACCTGAAGTGAAAAATCATCTTCCTACATGGGCCCAACAGACACTCTCCTCCGCAGGAGACAACATTGGAAATCTGGATGATCCAAGGAGAACCCGGTCTGATTTCCAAAGAGCAGGTATTGCGCTCTCTTTTTATGATAATTTTATGTCCAAAAATTTCTATTTGATGATTATTTCAGATCCAAAATCCTAATACCATGCTCGAAATGATCCAAGATGGAAATTTCCCATGGATGAAGAGATGAATTCTCTTTAAAAAAACACTACTTGGGAGCTAGTTTCTTTTCCTCTGGGAAGGAAATTGGTTCAATGCAAGTGGGTGTTTCGGAAAAAGGTTGCTGCTAATTGAAGCACCTGAAAATATAAGGCAATTTTGGTAGAAAAATGTTTCTCTCAGGTCCAAGGAGTGGACTACCATGAGACCTTTGCACCAGTTGCAAAAAAGGACTCCATCTGCCTTGTTTTGGCTATTTCAGCATCCAAGCAATGGGAGGTGCATCACATGGATGTTAATTCAGCATTTATGCATGGATATATTCATTAGGAGATATACATGAAGAATCCTGATGGCTACGTCACTGATCCATCTTTGGTTTGCAAGCTAAAGAAGTCACTAAATGGGTTAAAACAGGCCCCAAGAGAGTGGTATTCCAAGATGGATTCCTTCCTTCTCTCGCAAAACTTTCAGAGATGTAGATCAGATCCAAATGTGTATTTAAAGAAGTATGATGGTCATATAATTATCATTGTTTTATATGTTGATTACTTACTGATCACGGGTAGGACAATTTCCTCCATTTCAGCCATCAAAACTGCTCTCCACAATGCCTTTGAAATGAGTGATTTGGGGCTTCTAAAACAATTTTTGGGGCTCAAAATCAAGAAAAATTCTGATGGGATTATGGTCACTCAGTCCAAATACATTTCATACCTGTTATTCAAGTTTAACATGGCTGAATTTAGGCCTGCACCATTTCCTTTCCTTTCAGGGATCAGCCTTAAAGAAAGAAAACACACACCTCCCATGGACTGCACTATCTATCGACAGCTGATTGGTAGGTTGTTGTACATGACACATTATAGGCCTGATATTTGTTATGCTATGAATTCTGTATCAAGATACATGCAGCAGCCTCATGATATTCATTGGAAGGAAGCCAAGAGGATCCTCCAGTATATTCAGGGAACCAGGACCTACGACATTCACTATGCTGCAGACTCCGAGCTAGAGCTAGTTGGATACACAGATTCTGATTGGGAGGGTGATTCTATTGATTGGAAGTCAAATTCTAGATATGTATTCATGTTTTTTGGTGGCCCTATTTTATGTTCAAGCAAAAAGCAGGTTTCCATATCACTATCTTCAGCAGAGGCCAAGTATCGAGGAGCGGTGAATGCTTGCATCCAAGCAGTTTGGTTGCAAGGCATTCTTTCAGAGTTTGATATTGGTAGTACTTTGTCAACTATCCTCTTTTGTGAAAACCAAAGTGCTATTAAGATATCCATAGATCAAGTTACCAAGCAGAGGACCAAGCATGTAGAGATTCGCATGCACTACATTAGGGAGCTAGTGCATGACAAAACCATCAATCTGTAATACTACCCAACCGATGAACAGATTGCAGACATCTTCACCGAGAGATTTTTAGAAAATAATTTCACTTACCTCCGTTCACTATTGGGGGTGAGTTCGTCAGGGTGATCCAGACTACTTTCAGTGTTCAGCTTGAGGGGGGGTTTTTTCCCATTGGGTTTTCCCTCTTTTCCTAACTCAGTTTGTTTTGAGCATTGTTTCAGTTTTAGCATTCTATAGGGTGACCTATGGCCTTAGTTGCTAGGGCCCTAGAATTTTTATGTATCTATGTTTTCTAAATCTTCCTAAGTATAGATTAACAGGGGGTGTTGGAGAAATTTACCATCATACACACTTTTTTTGGTCAAATTGGCCTGGTTAAACCACTATCCTATGTATAATTGACATTAATTAACATCAGTGGAGCATTAATTTCTATCATCCAGTCACACCCACGCCTACCTATAGTCAAGGAGGCTAACTTATCCTTATCCTACAGTTAAGGAGGCTAACTAGAGCACTCTGGGGGTGATTTGAGTGATATTAATGCACCTAATTGCTAATTGGTGGTTACAATCAGTTCAACCAGTCAGTTAAGGTGCCTCCTCTTATTAAATATATTATTTAAAGATTATTTATTATTATTTAATGATCTGGAGTCAACAGGGCACCTCCACCAACTTCTGACGGTCAGTTCAGCTTCAGTTAACCTCATCGGGGTTCATTGAAGTCATGGAGCACTAGCACTTGATGGTTGGCTTGCTATGACATGTGTTTGATCTCCTTCAGTTGAGATTCAGTAATTTGTCGCACTCCGACTTCAGTTAAGGTTTGGTGAGTCAACTAGGGTTTTGGTCAAGTGGTTAACTGTGTGTGAACCTATGGTTGAGAGTCAGTTAAGCTAGACTCACGCACTGAATTCAAATTGTCTCCTTAGGTATTCGAATTCCTCATGGATTCAAGCTATTGCTTGACATTGGTATTGTAACCATTCATTGTTTATTAAATATACAGAGAGGAAACCAATTCTGGTTTTGATTAACACCATTTCATGAGTATTTGTTGATTATTCTTTGATTGGATTGATTATTAGTTCCTAGATCAATGTGCAAGATAAATAACGATAGCTCAAAAACATATTTAAATTGTCAAACCAAAACAAATGCAGGAAAAACCTACCTGGAAGTGGACACACAGTCAGAGGTACTCAGTAAGGACGTTCCACATAAGTTCTATAGGTAATCTCCTCCAGTCGCACGAGCTTTCGGACAGGATAAAATCACAACAAAAATTTCAACCCTTCACCGTGAAAAACGATGGTAAAAACATCATTCCCTAGGTATAAATAAAAAAATGTTAGCGAAAAACCTTTAAACATGGTAGGTGAAACCATTAAATTCGCATGTGTGTAGCCAGATGCCATTGGCATTAAACATATCACATCTAGTAGTGAATGTTAAATCAACAAGGAATTAGCTCTGACAATAGCAACTTGATACCCCTCAACACATCTGCAACACCATCTTAAGACTCAACGATGTGCCCAACTTACGTTGCAGCTCCGATAATCAAAAGGTATCGAGAAACAATCAAGAAAGGCTACCACCGTAGCGGCTCAAAAAATACATTCCTTTCGTCAAAGAAGGCTTGACAAGATTCAGACGATCGATGAAAGAAAACCCCCGTCATTGCAGCAGAGTGACAAAAACTCATCCAACAAAGTGGGTGCACAAAATCGAGAGAAGCTCCAATCCTTAATACAATATCCCACCCATCATTGTGGCTTTGGACCCAAGGGGACTTTCGATGAGGTGCATAGAGAGACCAGATAACACTTTAGGGAAAACCTCCACTGCAATGGCTCTAGGAAAAGAATCTACCCACCATTGTGGCCAGGCTCTCAACAAAATAAGCGAAAAGATAAAGGTTAACCACCGTTGTGGTTCGAAGGTTGGAAACCATGCATCGTTTCTGGGTCAAAATGATCAAAATCCTTTCTGATATCAAACAAATTACCAATCTACTATAGCAGAAAAAAGAAACGAGAAAGATATCCAAAATTTAAATTAAACTTACACACCCTGTAGCGGCTTAGAGCTTGATAAACCATTCATCGTAGTGGGTCAAAATCCCATTTCTTCCTTGGTAAAAAAAATTAAACTCTAGAAATGTTTCAATGATAGAAACAAACCATAAATGTTGGATATCAAACTCTAAGCCCAAGAAGCAAAACTAAGATTTTAAAGGGGGTCCTAAAAATGTAAAAAATTATTTGGGGATAGTTACAGCAGAAATAATTGGTGTTTGGCTGGTGAACATGGATCTTTGGAAAAATTGACTTTTAAAACCAAAATATTCTTCACAGTATTATGTTAAAACAATTCTTCCCAACTTCTCAATATTTCTTTAAGATGTCCAGGACTTTCTAGGAGTGCAAGATTTATAACTTTAACATTGATTATGGTCCACTAGGATAAGTTAACCAAGGTTTCCAAAATTCTAGATAACCCTTCTGAGGCCAATATATGAGGTTCATTTACTTCTGCATTCAAATTTCTTATAACTTAGACCCCACCAGATTGTAATAGAGCATGGAAAAACATATTCATTTGTTCCTCATTCCCATGCCCTTTTGCATTCTTTTGATGCTATTGGACTTTTGTCATTCTGAGTCTTCCCAGATTGCTTCGTTCATTTGAAACTTGGTTTAGGTTCTTCCATCCATAGTGTCCTTTTGTGTGAGAGATAGTTTTCTTTCAACTCATGGATGGAGAAGAACCTCTGAGAAATCTTATCCGATACTGATTTTATTCAATATGTCTTTTGATCTATGTTTTCTTTCTAGGAGATTTGACTCTTTTTATCCTTTTGGATTTTATTTGTTGCATGGGATCATTTAAACACTATACATATGTCCATTCTGCTTCCTCTTCGTGGGTCCTTCGTTGTTAGCTTCCTAGGACATATTTTAATGTGTAGTGAATGGAACCCCAAAATAGTACTCTAGACTCTTCTAACCTTAGTTATTTGATAGGGGTTAAAACAAGACTTCAATATGTTCATCACCTCCCTTCAGATAATCTACCAACTTAAAAAAATATGAAATATGATGTATGTATATTAAATAAGAAGCCTTTTGATCAAAATATTTGCATATTTCCCAAAAATCCAATGTTACCCAAATGCCAAAGGGAGGGCTGGTTTATTTGAAATCTGAAAACTAAAGAAAATAAACAAACTGAAATAAATCAAAATCTAAGAAAACAAATGTAAATAAGGAAAACTAACTACAAAGCAAATAAACAAAAATCAAAAGGCTTATTTATGTACAGAAAAGAAAAAATCAAGAGCATTAAGAAAAATAAGGTTTGAGAACCAAACCATTTATTGGCAGATTCTCTTCCCACCCCCACAAATCTTGTAACTCATAAGTCGATGGGCCTAACTTTTATGGAATCTAAAATGGGCATATCCATAAATTTTGAAACTTAGTGTGCTTTCCCTTTTCATCATGGAGGTGATCCCATTTCAGAACTAAATCACCTAATTCAAACTCTTTCTTCCCCGACTTATGTTTGTCAAACCATTTTTCACAATTCCTTGTTGATGCTTAAAACTTTCCTTGGACTTGGATCTAGACTCTTCTAATTTTAGCAGAGCATTGATTTAGGGTTGTAAGAGTTCACTATTAGATCCTCTAGATGCTTGGGCTAGTTGATAAGAAGGCAATAAAATATTAGGGGGGATAATTGCTTCTTTTCCATAGACTAAGGTGTAGGGTGACACACCTAAGGAGTTCTTGGGTGTGACTCAATCATCCCAAAGTGCATTTGGAAGAGCTATGTGTGAGCTCCTCTGGTTTTCTGATGGCCTTCTTTAGAATTCAGATGATATTTTTGTTAGTAGATTCAGCTAACCCGTTACCTTGTGGATAATAGTTAGCAGAGTAATGAATTTTAATTCCTTTCTCATTTTCAAATGTAGTAAGTCTAATAGACGAAAAATAAGATGCATTATTGAAAACGAGGGAAATTGGAACTCCAAACTTGGTCATAATATGGTCTTGCAAAAAATACATGAATGCATCTTCATTTACTTTTAGTAACGGGAAGTATTTCACCCATCTGGTGAAGTAGTATGTTGCTGTGAGGATATATTTGTGTTGTAATGAGGAATTTGTATTAATATCTCCAATAATATCGATCCTCCATTTCTCAAACGGTTCAGAAATAATAACTGGTTTTAAAGGCCCAGCTGCTTTCGCTTGCCTCCCACCACTCCTTTGGAATGTATCATATTTTCTAACGTAAGTGTGAGCATCCTTGAACAATGTTGGCTAATACTATGCAACTCTTAGAATCTTATGAGCTATAGTATCTCCTAAAAAATGACCTTCAGCAGGGTCGTCATGCAATACTTTAACTACTTTGGCTACATCTTCTCGTTCTAAACATATGAGGAAAACTCCATCATAATTTTTTTCTGAAAAGGACTCCATCAATTATCCGATAAGATATGGACTTTAAGCTCAATACCCTTCTCTGCTTGGAATTCCATTGTTCAGGAAAATAACCTTGTTGGATATAGTGAACTAAATCTCGATACCAAGATTCTGGGGTTGTAAATATGGGACACACATCAACCATGTGCAGCTCTGTTTCATTTTCCCATTCATTCTCCCCATTATCCTAGGTTTCACCCATTAATTTGCAAATCCCCTCTCCTTTGATGATAGTTGCTAGCTTGAACTCCAGGTCGTATTCTTGAAAGGCTGTAACCCAGTTCCCTCTTTGTTCTCCTAATTCTTTCTGTACAAAAATATTCCGGATTGTTGGGTGAGGCACAATAGCTTTGGTTCTATTCTTTAGTATATATGGCATGAATTGCTTTACCACCTTGAACATTGCATATTCTTTTTTATCAACTGTAGGGTAATTCAACTCAGCACCTTGTATTCCAATGCTCACGAATGATATAGGGTACTCGTCTCCCACTTCTTCTTTCTGTGTAAGAACTGCTCTTAACGAGTTGTATGAAGCAAAAGTGTATAAGATGAAATATTTATCAAAATTTGGACTTTTGAGAGAGGGTGCATGAGCTATTTCTACTTTGATTTTGTTGAACGCACCTTTCTCTAAGTCGTTCCATTTAAACTGAGCACTTTGCTTAATCATTTGTTGCAAAGGTTTGTCTATCTAAGCAAAATGAGGCACAAACTTTCGCACAAAGTTTATGGTCCCCATAAAAGATTGCATTCCTTTATTATTGTGGGGAAAAGGGATATGTGCTATATCTTTGATCCTTTCTAGGTCTATTGAGATCCCTTTCTTCAAAATTATATGACCCAAAATATTTTCATCTAATACGACAAGCACACATTTCTTTGGATTTAAAGAAATACCGTATTTCCGACATCGTTCAAAAATTTGTTTTAAATGAAACATGTGTTCTTCTCTTTTTTTGGAATAAACTGTAATGTTGTCCAAATACACTACCACACTTTGGTCAATTAGACCGTGGAAAACTATATCCATGGCCCTCTGGAAAGTTGCTCCAGCATTGATAAGTCCAAAGGGAATCCTTCTATACACAAAAGTTCCCCACTTAGTTCTAAATGTAGTCTTAAATCTATCTTCTTCTACTACCAATACTTGGTTGTATCCTGAGAAACCATTTAGCAGAGAAAATAATTCTGATCCTAAGACCATCTGCAATATTTGTTCCATGGGTAGGATAGGGTAGTTATATTTATTGGAGGCATGATTCAAGTTTCTATAGTCAACACAAATTCTAATCTCACCAGAATTTTTTCTTACTGGTACTAAGTTCAAAACACATTTTGAATGTCTGACTTTAAACATAATTCTTGCATCAAGCATCTTCTTCACTTCTCTTTGAATCAAAGGTTCCAGATTCAAATGCATTTTTCTTAACGACTGCTGAAATGGCTTGACCCCTTATTTGATTGGGACAACATGGTATATAATTTGGGTGTCATACGTCTTGATATATTCATATGTCCAAGCAAAAAAGTCTTTCTATTGATTAAACAAGTTAATGAATTTGTTCCTTTCTCCAGGTGAGCAACATTTTCCCAGGTTTACATATTTAGGCTCAGCTTCTGATCCCAAATTTACTAGCTCAAATTGCATAGACGAGCTGTGTATTTTGACATTAGCTGGTCTTCTAAACTTGTTATTCAGACCGAACATCCCTTCCAAATTTCTAACTCCTTTGGGTTTAAAATTTCCACTTCGAAGGTTCGCTTGATGTTCTTCTTCATCAATTACTGCTCCCTTGAAATTCTAATCATTTGTAAAAAATTCTAAGATTTGTGGGTCATCTTCAAACACTCTTAGATTCATGATATTATCTGGTACAAAAATCCTGAAAAGTAATTCAATAGAACATCAATTATTTGTTGGAACAAGCTTGGTAGCTAAAATAGCTAATAAATCAACTGTTGCATTTTTCAGCCTAGGAATAAAAACTATATTAAATGCATCGAAATTCACTAGCAGATCCCAGACTTCATTTTGGTATCCTTTTAAATGTGGAGATAAAAAATGGATCATATTTCTAACTTTTTTAGAATAATTTTAGAGTCTCCATAGACCTTTAAATTCTTAACCTTGAATTCAATTGCCTTTTTCAATCCTTGTATTAATGCTTCGTATTCGACTATATTATTTGTATTTAAAATTCTAATCTACATGAAAGAAAATGTTCTTTTTTTAGATCCATTAGGACACACCCAACTCCTAATCCTTCCATTGTTTTTGAACCGTCAAAGTACAGTACCCAAAACTTATTTGATACTTCTACTGAACTATTGCTACTTTCTACATCTGAAACTAAACAAACTATATTACAGTCAACTTTATCAGCCTGCGAAAACTAAAGGAGATCAGACTAGGTATCTAATCTATTATCGGCTTCTTCAGCTTGGTAATTTCTCGGTTCTAGGACAATGAAATAATTCCACAACACAAGGAGAAAAATCCAGCTCATTCTTCCCTTCTAATTGAGTCACATTATGTCTCATATGCGTCTCTCTCATTACTTTAATATTATTTTGACATCCTTGATAGGGTAACCATAAATGGGACCAATCAGTTGCAAAATATCCATCTAGTTTCATAGACCAGTCTCAACTCAATATTAATCCATAAGATTCTGGTATGTTAGCCACCATGATGTCTATGAATTGACACACTCTCTCATATGGAGATAAACGTATCAACACATCTTCCATTTCTCCTACCACGTTCACAGTTGTTCTGCCCAACTATATTATCTTTCCATTAGATGGCTTTGGATGGTCATTTATCCTTTTACACACTGACAAAGGAATAACATTTGCAGATTCTCCTGAATCAACCAAACAGTTGTCCACATTATGATTGAAAATTTCAAAAGTAAGCAGAAAAGGTAAAGTTCTGGATTTAGACTTTCCCCCAATATCAACTTCGCTGATTTCTTCTTTCGACTAAACTTTTTCTTGGAGTTTACTGGTTGGTGGGTTTAATGCTTCAAAAAATTTCTTCTTTTTCTAGGGTAAACTACACATCTCAAACAAAGAAATATTGCCCTTGGTCTTCTTGATGTATTCTATTATTTCTTACCCCATCTCATGGTCTATTGAATTTTTTCTTCACACCTTCTACTTTTCTTTCAGTATCCTTTACATGCTTACTAATCGTTGGAGTATTCTGCCTCGTTATGACCAAATCAGGTATGAGTAGGTTCTGAGTGTTATTCTTGACTTTCTTCAATTTTTCCTGAATTGTTTTAATCTTGGGCAGCAGTGTGTTATCTTTAATTATTAGATCCTTGCTCCTGGTTGTGATATTAACATCCGACAATTGTATCTCTTCATGAGGTTCTTCTTTTTCCAAACCAAGCATAGGTGCACAATCCCACAAGACCATGGTAGTCTCTTCAGGTGTCTCTTCTGAGTCATGCATTTTTTTCTTCCTCATCCACAGGCTTGGTTAATTTAGAATCAAGTAATTGATTCATAACTAAATTCATAGAATTAATCCACTGTGGGACATTTGTTTTAGAGTAAGGTTGTTGATGGAAAGTGCATAAGTTATCCATCCCAACTTCAGTGAGATTCATGACAGAAGGACTGTGTGTAGGAGGCTGAGAGGAACCACTTTATTCTTTTCTCTTATAATAGGGCTTGAATTTATTTTTGGATTCTATCTCCTTTTCTATATCAACAACCTTATTTGACAGCTTTTGTACCATCTTGACTACTCCTCCCAATTCATTTGATCATTCATCCTTGGGTCTGGTCAATAGCAGAGGCTTCTTACTACTAAAGGTCTTTTTTTCTGGCTCCACCGGATACTTGTTTATGCTTTCTATCTCAGCCTCTATCTTTTCAACCTCTTCATATGTTGCAGCCAAGGTGGCTTTAACTGATCTTTTCGCAAACATGGCCATTTCAGGGCCAAGAGTTGATGTGTAATATTCAATTAAAGTTTCTTTTGTGGGTTTTATGGCTACGTTGAAATTGTTTAAGTAAGCAGCAAACCTATGAGTAAAGTCCCACACTTCTTCTTTCTTTTCCTTTTTTAGAGCTAGTAGTTATTTCATTAAAGCAATAGTAGTTCTCTGGCTACAAAACTTGTTTTCAAACATTCTTTCGAAAGTGTCCCAGTCTGTGATTGAATTAGCTTGTAAGCCAAAATACCATGACGCTTCTTTTCCTTTGAGAGTATGAGGAAAAATCCTACAAACCAAATCCTCATGTTCGACTGTGAGTACTTCCAAAACTAGGAAAAAACTCTGTAGATGGGCGTCCACATATATGCCCTCCCCCAGGTCAAATATAGGCAATGACTTTTCATAATTTTGCGGTAAGGAATGCACTGGAGGGCCTAATTTTAGTGGTTTTCTAGCCCTCTGAGTTGGTGCAGGTGGATTGTCTTGATTTGTATTCAGGGGTAGATTTATAGCCATGTTCAAGATGGATACTAAGAAGGGGACTGAACAGGGGTCCAAAAAGGCGAAAAATTTGGGGATTCTGGTCCCAACTGATTGAGAGGTTGAACAATTTCTTGCAAGGTTAAATATACCAACTCTTAAAAATCACTGACTAACAATGAATCCTCTAGGTAAGGGTGTTCTTTCTTGTGAACTTGTCTTCTAGGTAGGGGATGAATATTTGGTAGTCCTCCTAGCTTCTTTTCATATGACCTTGTGATTCTTCTTAAATGATCCACTACTTCATTAGAAACAAAATAGAGATACTCTATATCATCTGACTCAAGTTTAACTTTTCCTTCAGGGCTATGTCTCTTGGGAAAATTTGTCTCAAAACTGTCACCAGTAGAATGTTGTCAAGGAAATGGATTTCCTCATCCAGCCATGCACTGGAGGCCCTCCTTCTAGTGCCAAAAATTGTTGAGGACTGGAAAATCCCAGGTATTGACAATAGGGATTCTCTTCAATAACCACTCCCAATTAGCTCGCTTATTGTTTGGTATGGGGAACCCACCTGGTTTACGGTCCAACTATCATAGAGTTAAGTAATGGTTTAAATTTTTTTTACTGGTTGTGGCCCGATCCACTGTTTATGTGAGTTTTTTATGTTTTATAAATGATATGCAAGTTCCTAAATTTAAATGTAGCTGATTAGGAAGCAAAGGGTTCACAATGTGATGTGTAGGTTCTTACCTCCCATCTCATCCCCTTTGCTCCTAAATTACAGAAAGAAAATAACAGCTAAGATATACTAATCTAATGCTATCTAACCTATCCCTAGGGAGCAAGATGATTATTTGTATGAGTAATGTATTTTATTGTATGCACACATAATCTCACAGATAGCTGATCTAATTCAGAATACATAGAACACAAAAGAAAGATTAACATAGATATAGATCATTGTTTATTAAAACATTCATTACTCAATTGTTGCACGAGATTCAAAACAAGGAAATGAAATCATTCACGACTAAGAAATAGTTCAAAGTTACAACAATCTCACAAATTCACATAGTTAGCTAACAAAAAAATAGTTCTATCTAGCCATCCACACAACATGCATTTGAAACTCGACAACTCCTTCTCCGGTAGAAAATTCGATCCTCTTTATTATAATCAGAAATAGTTCCTCTTACAATAAGTGTTTCACATGATAAATCTAGAAAAGTACTTTATGTATTGGACTTCACCTATATTTATACATCTGAAAAAAAAAATCTTGATTTTCCTACCCCTTGGGCTTCCTTTACATTCAGTTACAAAAGATTTGTCTTTTAGTGTATTCACTAGTTAAGTGATAAATACAAAAATTAAAAATATATTTCCATGTGTACAAACGACAAAACACCTAAGTGGGCCTAGTCTACTTAGAAATGAATTGCTTCCATGCCTTAGCATCTGAAGCAATTATCTCAAACTCGGCTGGCTCTAAGAATATGACTATGACTTCATATTTGGAATCTTGATCCCTTATGTCATCCGTCCTTGCTGGGAGTAGTCAAAATGGATCCTCTAAAAGGCAGTTACTAACTGCAGCTTGAGCAATCACGGTTTTAATCACCCTTTCATCTAAGTTATTTATCAGCTGTATGCTGAGCTCCTTTTCCTTAAACCTAGAATGTAATTGCTACAAATGTTCTTCATGAGGTGGAAGCTCATACAACCTCCTCTTAGATGATGTCTGACATCTGTTATAGGCAGAGAGTAATTTATTAGAAAACTCCTTGCATTTACCTATTGTCTTTTGGACTACTTCTACCAATTTATCAGTAGCTTTGTTACTGAAACTGAGTCAATTCATAATCAAGCTGCATTCTTTCTGGAGTTTTGACTGGTGTGTTTTCCGGAGGCTCCTTGGTTGTTTCCAACCATGTTAGTCTTCCTTGAATGAATTCTACAATGTCCTGAGTTTTGTCTTTGAAATATGTAGCTATGGCTGATATTTTGTAATGTCCAAATTTTGGTGCATAGACCTGAACACTCTTCAATTCTATAAATTATATTAAAATTTCTGAACTTGAATTAATTTACACAATGACTTCTCAAACTAGGCAAATAAGGGGTTTATTCTGGGAAATTTTGAAGGAAAAAGGAGTGAGAAGAGGGAAGCAAACAAAGAAAATCATACATGGAAATCCCTCTCCCCTATCACATTTATATATGGTTCCATTTAGGTTTCAGAATCTGTTTCACAAAAATCTACTACCACGCTTTCTGGGTAGCCAAATCGTGAAACTAAGGAGGGTAGTTCAGTCTATTTTAACCAGGGGATTCTGGAAACATGAAAAGAGTTTTTACATCCATAATATAGAATAAATAAATTTTTTATACAATTTTCAGATATGCTGGAAGGTTCTGAGAATTTTTGGATGAATTTGAGGTTTTACGGCAATTTTGGCCAAGGAAAACCCTGCGCAGAGGAGGATCCAAAAATGTGGTACAAACTCAAATAAAAATGGTTCTGGAGTTTTATATGGGAATTTTGGACTGTTAGTGACCCACAGGAATTTACATAGGTCATATTGAGTTAATATAAATGGTTTTACGTCAATTTTACCAAAACTAGTTATTAAAAGCTAGTAATCTAGCTAGGGTCTAAAAAAAATAGTTAAATCATCTCAAATGCATTTATGTAAAACATGAGAACTGTAGTAGTGGTAAATATAAGTTCATTAAATATGTGAAATCCCTTCAATCAATTCCCTAACTTGAAATATTCTCTATAGCACTCATTTTTATTCAATTTCCCCCATACATTACTAAAATAGGCCTTTTAGGAAAAAATGAAGACAAGACTCTTTATGGATAGAGATGTTTCAGAATATTATGAACCTATAGAACATAAATTACATCATTTACTGACCATTACAAGGATGCTCCAAAAACAAGGGGCAAGAGGCCCGAATCATGACTAGCAAGGGCTATGAGCATAAGTGAAGCTAGGGATTCATTGGATATGGACCTGAACTTGATGGAGGCTGAAAATAAATTTTTAAATCCTTCAATTCCTGTAATATAGCGCTCCACACCTTAAATGGAAGAAAAGGGGATGGAAGGAGAGGGGAATGGAAGGCTGGGGCTCATCTCCCAGTAGTCTGAGGCACAACACTCACAAATAATGCTCACATAAGCATTCATAAATCAAATCATCAACCAAACTGAAGCAATGGGTTTGAATTTATCTTTTATAGACTTATGAATGACCTGCTTAGTAAGTTGAGGCCAATGGTGACCTGTGAGAGCAAATCAACCCCATGGGTGAACTAACCCTAGCCACAAAAGTGCCCCCTTTGAGGGAATTAGGCAAGTAGGACCATGTGGGATTGTTTCCAATTCCAAATCATCCTTCACAATTAGAAACTGCACCCTCCCTTTGTCAAAAGCTACCTCTTTTTAGTTATGAAAGCTTTATGTTTTTCATGGGTCATAAGGAAACTCTTTCTTTCCTTAAAAAATTTTCCTGCTTTTACCTCTATCTGCCTTTTCTGCTTTTAGGAAACTTCCCTTTATTCTCTTGCTTGCTTTTGTCATGGAATTTCTTTTTTTTACCAAGGAACGTTGACAAGCTTTCCCCAATGGACCCTCCTGACATGGAAACCTTAATTCCACATCATTATTGTGCATAATAAATAAAATTGATGAAATACAATTAAATACATGCCTTAGAACAATTATTAGTAAAAATATATCCTAGGAGGAATAATTAATAACAACTTGAGCCCCTAGGAACTTAGCATGGTCAACACTTTTAATGGTCAATTTGAGGGAACATGACAGTCCTCCCCTCCCAAATTTGCTTGTCCTCAAGTAGAAGCACCACAGAGTGTTGCAAATTTTTCCACCGTGTTTTTGTTGCACCACTCTAATCATAGCCATTTTTCTGATACCACTTCCTTTAGCAAAATTTCCAACCCAGTTAAAGTAACTGAGTAGAATTCCTGGATCCCACTACCTTCTCTGCAAGGACCCAAATTTTTCTGCCACCTTTTGAACTCTGTCATTCCTAAGAATGCCTGGATCCCATGGTTTTATCTGCCTCCTTCCACCCATCAATAAAAACAACATAATTTTATCATTGTATAGGAGGAAAATGAGGTTATGAAAATCATACCACCATACTGGGAGCTCATCTCTCCCCATGCCAAACTGAACATTTTTTAAACTCTCCCACCAAACATGGAATTCCTTAATGCGGGACCAAATCATCTTGAGCCTCTCTAAAGTATGAAAATCCATGTGCAAGCTAGAACCAGAACTCAGGCCACTATTGTTATGAATACACAGGAGGTTATCCCATGTCCCTCCATGTATACCAAAAGCATCATATAGTAGGCATACATGCTGATTCCATTGTTCATACAATTTCTTTGATGTGTCCAATGTCTCTCCATTGATGCAAGTAATATTTTTACCCTCCATTGCACACATCTCAATCATGTGTCTAGCCACCCAATCAATGGACAGACAAAATTTCATGCTAAATGATTCAGGTGGGAATAATTCAGCTACTACTAATGCACTTGTCAAACCACATGGTTTGACCATCAATACCTCAACTGGAAGAGTGAAAATATCAAGCTCCTCTTGTGGCATCAATAGAAAAAATCATTTCACCCAATTTTCATCCCCACATGATGTGGCTGAAATAGAATTGTGGGGTGAAGAATTGTGAGCCAAATCCCTACAATGCTCATCAATCAAGATAATGGATCCAAAAATTCCTCCATTAGTTTTCTGAGTGACAGTGTGATCATGTGCCTCCTCCAAAATTGTACAACATTTTTCTAGAGGCAACTCATAATCTATTAGGAAGCATGCAAGTGCTTGATCTTCATATTGCTTGACCTCAAACTCCTCAAGCACATGCAAATCGGAATGCACCTCATGTGCATGTGCATGGGAGGTATATAATAGCTGCAAAATAAGTCTTTTTTGTTGTTCACGTGTGAAGAATATGTCAGTCACAACAAAATAATTATTGCAGAAATAAAAAATATTTCCTCCCAAGGTATTCATTCCAAATATGTCTCTATGGAACTCAACAGAGGCTCCCCTCTTCATCCAATGGATCAACTCTCTGCCATTGATCCAAGGGTGCAAAAATCCATCAATTGATCCACACATTGAAAGCATGTGTAGATCTGATGCCTTCTTGTCAAAAGTGGCTGCACATGCATGCCTTTTCTGCTGCTTGTAAATCATAGAAAAATCAGCAATATTAAAAACAATTTTCTTGCAACAAGACATAAAACTTTTACCTTCCATATTTTCCTCTTCCATGATTCTTCTATCCAACCATCCAGTGGATGAATCAAAGATATTTATTGCTGATTTATATGATCTATAATCATCCATATCTTCTGCAATAGGATCGATCTCCCATGGGGACAAATAATGATCCCCCTTGTTGTGCATGCGACACAAACCAAAAAACATTGTTCACCCATTGTTCATTCCCCATTGGTGTTTATGAATCTAGGACATGTGGGAAAGAACTGTGAACCTTCTTTGCATGTTTGCAACCTTCAGTAATCATACTTATGGCTGCAAATTTTTCATTATTGGCTGGCCCAAATTGGGTGCTCTTGTCCCACTCTTCCATGGGAGAGTGACTGTCTTCAAGGAACAACTCAAGTTTCGTTGGAAAGAAATCAAGTGCTTGGTTCTCATAAAACTGTTCTACACACTCTTTAAGTACACACCAAATAGAATTCTCCTCATGGTCCACCCACTCATGAGGTTCCTCCATGGATTGTTTCATGCCATTTACGCAAAAGGGATGACTCTCAGGAAATATTGAGGGTTCAGTCAATTCTTTCGACTCTTGTTGGAATTATTCTGTCTTCATTTGTGATTCTAAGAGGGCACTTTGAGTGTATCTCAAAGAATATTGGGTGGACAATAAATCACCTTTGATCTTGTGGTTCTCTTCTTCATATATGAAAATACTTTCTTCATCATGCAGTGATGCTTCCCGCAACAACTCAACAAGCTCAAACATGTCATTTTTATCTGAAAGAAATTGTGAGAAATTACCTTTGATTGTGGACATTGCTTTCTGGATATTCTCCATGGCTTCAAAGGAATATTGGTATTCCATTAAAGCAGATTCCCAACACATCTTTGAAACTGAAGCATGAGTGTCATGGATAATTTTCAGGGCCTCTTGGATCTTTTGTTCATCCATCTTCAATGACCCTGCAAGAAGATGAGGTTCTTGTTGATGTTCCTCCTCTTCATTTTCCATCACCGGATCAATTTCATGTAGTGCACTCGAGGTTTTGAAATCTAATTCATATGTTGTTGCTTCAATATATTCATATTTTAAGTCAACAACATAATTTGGGATGCAACTTAAGTGCTCATTCATCCTTGGTGCACTGGAAAGATATTCTCTCAAAGTTTCATCCTTCATATTGCATTCATTGTTTACACCGGAATTCTAAACCTCGTCACTAGGGGAATCAACCATTCTGAACTCATCACTAGAAGTGGATTCCATATTAGAATTACTAAATGACACATAAAAATCAGAATTTACTAACTCTCCATGTGTGATGTTCTCCTCCTTATGTGGTGGAATTATGATGCCTTGTTCACCCACCCATTTCTCTACTTCACACTCTACCGAGATGTGCTCCATTTTTGCTTCCTTGTGAGCCTCAAGGGGTGAATGTAAATCTGAATCATGTTTATATTTTGGATCAGATCCAAAATATCTCTCACCATCCTCAATATTCCCTATCTCTTCTGCACTTATCTTGAAATCAGCCACAAAGAAATTTGGATTCTCACCTTCCACGTTACCAACAACTAGATGTTGGACTATTGGATCTTTAGTTGTGCATGGATCTTATTCATATCCTTATGATGGAGGATTTGGTGATTCATCATCCTCATGGATTCTGAAAATACACTGATCTCTCTTTCGGGAAAACCCAAATAATTTCTCAAAGAAACCATGTGCAAATGGTTCTAATGAATCTTCACTTTTGGTCCTCTTTTCTTCCCCTTTACTTTGAGAAATGGAACAAATTAGTTCATTTCTTGATGGCTTCTTTGTATTTAGAGAACCTACATGTATTAATTTTTTTGAAAACATAGACTCTCCAAATTTATTTCCTTCATGGTGAGAGACACTACTACTCCATTCTCCATGTTTGCTTGCCAACTGCTTGGCAAGGAATTCTCTAGTCTCTTGATCAGACTGGATGATGCTTTGAGATACATATTTCATCCCTTTCAATGTTATTTGCATAAAAATTCTTAAATATTCTCTATCTTCCAATTTGTAATGTTCTTCTTCCTCATACAGCTCAAATTATAAATCTTCCATGACTGGAACTAATTCCACAATTGCAACTTGAAGATATTGCTAAGATACTTTTCCACTGAGAGTTACTTTCCACAGGCTGAGCCAAGGAAAGTGCTCTGATACCACTTTAATGTCCCAATTTTTGTGCACATACCTGAACACTCTTCAATTCTGTAAATTATATTAAAATTTTTGAACTTTAATTAATTTACACAATGACTTCTCGGACTGGGCAAATAAGGGGTTTATTCTGGGAAATTTTGCAGGCAAAATGAGTGAGCAGTAGGAAGAAACCAAATAAAATAAGACATGAAATTCCATATACCCTATCACATTTATATATGGTTCCATTTATGTTTCAAAATCTGCTCCGCGGAAACCTACTACCACGCTTCTGGGCAGCCAAATCGTGAAACTAAGAAGGGTAGTTCGGTCTGTTTTAACCAGGGGCTTCTGCAAACTTGAAAATGGTTGTTCCAGACTTAATATACCATAAATAAAGGTTTTATATATTTTTCATATATTCTGGAATGTTCTGAGAATTTTTGGATGAATTTTGGGTTTTACGACAGTTTTGTCCAGGGAAAACCCTGCGCAGATGAGGATCCAGAAAGGTGGTACAGACTCAAATAAAAATGGTTATGGAGTTTTATATGGGAATTTGGTCCTGTTAGTGACCCACAAGAACTGACAGATCTCATATTGAGTTAACATAAATGGTTTTACATCAATTTTACCAAAACTAGTTATTAAAAGCTAGTAATCTAGCCAGGGTCTTAAAAAAACACTTAAATCATCTCAAATGCATTTCTGTAAAACATGAGAACTATAAAAGGGGTAAATATAAGTTCATTAAATATTTAAACTCCCTTCAATCAATTCCTTAACCTGACATATTCCTTGTAGCACTCATTTTTATTTAATTCCCCCCATACATTGCTAAAATAGGTGTTTTAGGCAAAAATCAAGACAATAATATTTATGGGAAGAGATTTTTCGACCTGATACATGTAATTTGTATAATATTATGACCCTGCAGAACATAAATTACATCATTTACTGACCATTACAAGGATGCTCCAAAAACAAGGGGCAGGAGGCTCGAATCATGACTAGCAAGGGCTGTGAGCATAACTGAAGCTAGGGCTTCATTGGATATGGAACTGAAATTGATGGAGGCTGAAAATAGATTTTTAAATCCTTCAATTCCTTCAATCTAGTGCTCCACATTTGCAATGGAAGAAAAGGGGATGGAAGGAGAGGGGAATGGAATGCTGGGGCTCATCTCCCAGTAGTCTGAGGCACAACACTCACAAATAATGCTCACATAAGCATTCAGCAATAAAATCATCAACCAAACTGAAGCAATGGTTTCAAATTTATCTTTTATAGACTTATGAATGACCTGCTTAGTAAGTTGAGGCCAATGGTGACTTGTGAGAGCAACTCAACCCCATGGGTGACCTAACCCTAGCCACAAAAGTGCCCCCTTTGGGGAATTAGGCAAGTAAGACCATGTGGAATTGTTTCCAATTCCAAATAATCCTTCACAATTAGAAACTACACCCTCCCATAGTCAAAAGCTGCCTCTTTTGAGTTATGACAGCTTTCTGCTTTTCCTGGGTCATAAGGAAACTCTTTCTTTCCTAAAAAAAATTGCTAGCTTTTACCTCTATCTGCTTTTTCTGCTTTTAGGAAACTTCCCTTTATTCTCTTGCTTTATTTTATCATGGAATTTCTTATTTTTACCAAGGAAAGTTGACTAGATTTCCCCAATGCACCCTCATGACATGGCAGCCTTAATTCCACATCATTATTGTGCATAATAAATAAAATTGCTGAAATAAAATTAAATACATGTCTTAGAACAATTATTAGTAAAAATTTATCCTAGGAGCAATAATTAATAACAACTTGAGCCCCTAGGAACTTAGCATGGTCAACACTTTTAATGGTCAATTTGAGGGAACATGACATATTTCCTACAATCTATCTTCTATTTATTTGACTTTGAAAACTTCTCCCACGATCTGAACCTACATTTGATAGATATTGTTTTTTAGAAAAAGAGCATGCTTTGTTAGAGGTGGTATATCTGTCCTTTGTTCATTTGCTGCCTTTAAAAACACCTCCAAATAACTCTTATGAGATTCTAATCCCACAGCTTGGTCTTCATATTGTTTTTCTTGCCGATCGGCCATAGAATTATGTGCTTCTATCTCTGCAACTTTGTTTTCCAATTCCTATTTCTCCCTGCTAAGTTTCATGTTTGACAGCTTCAAAGTATCCCACTCTTCTTCTAGAATTTGATATTCTTGTCGAAGCTTTTCATAGTACGAAAGAGTGCTTCATACTTTCTTTTTGATTCTCTGCAGACTCTTTCTTCCTTCCTCAAGACCTCTTTCATCTGGGTCATTTTACCCTTGCACTGCTCAAGGGTCTCTATGATCTTATCAATATTATGAGAATTCACATATGCACTTGCAATGCCCAAGGAGGCCAATTGCTTCAGATTATCTTCTACATTTTTCACTACTATCCTTTATGTCACTTTGGTGACTAGGGGTTGATTTCCTATCCTTGGAGTCTTCTTTGTCTTCCACAAGATTGAATTCTTTTGGGGATCAAACTGTACATATTCTAAGCATGTAACCTCATAATTCTTCGATGGGGTGAATGGCACCAACTCCAACTCAACTAAAGGGAGATTCCCCCCTGTAAGTATATTTTCTAAAGTGGATGGAAGGTCCTTAGGGTCATTCCGAACAAGGCTCCATTTTTTATCCTCACCACCTACATCATCCTAACTTTCCTTGGTTTGTTCTTCTATTAACCTCTCTTGGTATTGTACTTCTTGTTCCAGATTCAAAGCTTCTTAGGCTATGGCCTTTTCTAGTTCAACAATATTTTCTTGGATGGCCTCCTCTTTCTTTCTCTTTTCTTCTTCTCTCTCTTTCCTAGCAGCTTCTTCTTCCTTTTCTCGTTGCTTCTCTTCAGCCAAGAGCTTTCTTACACCTTCTGCCAATCTTCGGGAAGTCTCTTCTTTTACTTTCTTGGTAGCTTCCTCCTCCTATCTCTTTGATTATAGATTGTTGCTTCCATTGTCTTTCTACCCAGCTGCTACGGTGTTCAACTTCATCTTCTTGTTCAAATCAATCAAGTTGTAATGATCTTATACATCTCTTCTTATTTTTCTGCGTAGTTAGCATACTCAAACTTTACTTTTAGTGTTTCCTTATAGGCTGCAACCTTACCTTGAGAATCATTTTGGTGAAATTTCTTGTCACCAAAATGGAAAATTTCCAACTCCTTAACAAATTCAGGGGCATTCTTGACCTTGGTGAACTTGTAACTACCCACATAGAAGGGTAGTGGTGGGAATACAACCTTCTTTATTGAACATGTGGCTTCCAAATCCATTCAGGAAAAGTTTTCTAACAACTTCTTTGTGAACTATATAATCTGTCGCATACTTTGGTAGTAATGAGGGTGCTTTCATTCCCCCATACATCCTCAAATATGTACCTTCTTCTGATAAGAATTAATCCCCATATTCTTTAATCGACTCCAAGGTTCCCTTAGATAGGCATGGACATTCTTCTAGAAAAATAATCTTGTATAAGGGCATCGGGAATTCTTCACAGATCATCTTATAGTGATTATGATATTTATGAGACCCCAACATCTGGTAAGCTGTATTTATAGGGGCTTTCCCTCCCTTTCATGTACACTTTATCCCTTGAAACCAATGGTGGTAAAGTATGCAATCCACTAAGAAGGAAGGCATATAAAATTCTAACTTGCTGAGGTGCAAAACATCTTGCGCTACTTTGATAGAGGTGGACAATTTTTTGGTGATTATGTCAGCCTAGTTGAAGACTGTTCCTTTCATAGCTATATGGTAGATCAGTGCAATCCACGTAAACTTGTAAAACTTCCCAACAAATCCTATGGATGAAATGGTAAGAAATCATCGTATGTATGGTGGTGAGGGAAAGATATGACCCTAAAAGGAAACGACGAATCTTAAAATTAAAGGGAAAACACCCCTTTTAAACCCATAGTCAAACCTACCCAAAACGTTTCTTGGTAGAACCATCAACGACAACTCAAAAACATATTTAACTTGTCAAACCAAAACAAATGGATGAAAAACCTACTTGGCAGTAGACACGGATTTGGAGGTACTCGATAAGGACGTGCCATGTAATTTCTACAGGTAATCTCCACCAATCGCACGAGCTTTCTGATGGGATAAAATTGCAACAAAAATTTAAACCCTTCACCATAAAAAATGATGGTAAAAAATACATTCCCTGGGTATAAATAGACAAATGCTGGAAAAAATCCTTTAAACGCGGTAGGTGAAACCATTAAATTCACACACGCATGGCTAGAGTCCATTGGTGCCAAAGAAATCGCATCGGGCAATGAATGGTAAATCAAGAAGCAATGAGCCCCAAAAATGGTGACTTGATACCCCTCAACACAACCACAACACCAACTTAAGACTCAACGATGCGCCCAACTTATGCTGTGACTCCAACAATCAAAAGGTATCTAGAAACAATCAAGGAAGGCTACCATTGTAGTGGCTCAACAACAAAATTCCTTTCGCTGAAGTGGGCTTCACAAGATTCAGACGATCGATGAAAAACCACCCCCACCATTGTGGCAGAGTGAGAAAAAGTCATCCAACGAAGCGGGCGCAAAAAATAGGGAGAAGCTCCGATCCTCAATACAATATCCCACCCGCCGTTGTGGCTTGGACCCAATGGGAGTTCTGATGTAGTAGAAAGAGAGACCGAATAACACTTTAGGGAAAGCCTTACGTGTGTAACATGTAATATTCCACCCAATCCATATGTGGATTAATGGCATCAAATGACAACAATATTTTCCTATACTTCTCCATACATGAGTCTTTCTCACCTTTATGATCTCCCAAACATGGAACTAGTGCACAACTCCAATGGCTCAACTCTTTGCCACCATGTCTGCTCAAAGGGTGCAATTGAAGGAAAGAGACATCAAATAATGCAAGTGGATGCCTATATTTCTATTGGGAAGGGAATGGTGCATTCATCAAATCATCATGAACACATATGGGATCCTCCTTCTCCTCATGTGGCACCAACAAGGAAAATCCCTTCTCCCAATTTTCATCCCAACTCAATGTGGCTGAAATAGAAGTGTGGGGTGAAGAACTATGAATCAATTATCTGCAATACTCATCCATGAAAACTATTGCTGCATATTCTTTATCACTAGCTGATCCAACTAGGGTGATATCACCTCACTCTTCCATGGAGAAGAGAGTCTCTCTAGAAAACAACTCAGGTTTTTTATGGGAAATATCAAGCTTTTGGTTCTCATCAAGCTTGTCTGCATAGTTCTCATGCACATGAAAACCGAATGCATCTAATGATATTTCATCTCATGTATTCCTACATGTGATTAAGAATGCAACCAACCTTGTGAGGATGGTGGAATGGTGTGTAGGAGGGTAGGTAATACCTTTGAAACTTCTCACGAAGTTTCTCTTTCTTCATCTTGGACTCTTGGATTGCACATTGAGTTCTCTTCAAGGAATCTTTGGTGGTCAACAAATCTTGTGTGAGATTAAAAATATCTTCTTCATCCTTGAAGGATGCTCCACGCACCAACTCAACAAACTCAATCAATTTGTCTCTATCAGAAAGAAAATGGAGAAAATTACCTTTGATGCTTGTCATGGCCTTGTGAAACTTCTCCATGTATTCCATGGAAGATTTCTTCTCTAACTTCCAACAAATATTTTTCATCAATGCATGGGTTCCATGGAGAGTGTGTAGCGCCTCTTTGATCTTCAACTCACTCATCTTCAGTGAACCTGTAAGAAAATGAAGCTCTTGCTGATGAACCTATTCTTCTTCCCTCTTTATTACATTGACTTTATGAAACTCAAGTGGTGATGTGGAAGTTGATCTTAGGATCTTTTCTTCAGTTTCTACTAGGTTTGCATTCTCGTGGATATTTGGCCTTATAGCAACTTCTTCAAGTGAAATATCTATGTCACCTACATAGAGAGGTGAGAATCCCTTAGTAGATGTCTCATTGAAACTTGAGCACCCATTAGTAGGTATTATTTCAACCATGTCCAGAGTGTTTCTTATCTCTCTGGAATGTTCTTCTGCAACCCTGGTGGTAGGATCAAGTGAATGAACACTTTTCTCTTTTGTTGCACAATCCTCACCAATAAGGATTTTAGTTATGTCTTTTGATGGCTGCCATGCAAATTTCACTTTCTTGAACATGATGTTTACTTCTTCCATTTTTGTAACATCTTTGTCTTTATGTTCATGGTAAACTTCTCCTTCTCCTTCACTAAAAATACCTTGAAGTAACTTGCACTCCCTTTCATCAATCTATATTTATGTATTCCCACTTCCAGTACTAGGTGGTTCATGGATCTCCTTAATGATGATAGTGGGATGTGGATTCTCACTGATGTCAATCCTCTTCTCTCATGTGGCTACAACTATATTATGATGTAAGGGAATACAAAAAACATGTGGTGGAGCTATGGTAGTGTTACCACCTAAGTTGTACTTTGTGGTTTTTTATCAAGTGAGCCTGGTGAACCGGACAAGGGTAACTTGTTCGGACTTCAGAAGACTTGTGGAAGTACTTTTGGGAGGTGCTTGTTGTACTATATCACATCTTCATACCCCATGGGGGAGTTGTAATAAATGTTCTAGAATGATAGTGTCTGTAAAAGACTCGGTCTCTTAGAATTTATTTGTCAATCCGATCAGCCTAGGGTGTTTTTTCCCTTAGTTATTATTGGTTGTTGAATAAATGACTGATAATTTCTGAGTTTTTCACTCCATACCTCCAAAGTTGGGGTGGTCGGATTGGCATTTAGGCCTATTGAGGTTATTAGAGTCTATGTGTCAGTGTATAAACATGCTAGACATCATTTTCAAGTCATATGAACATGTCTAAGTCCCCCTAGGTGTTTTTCAATTTTTCAATTTTTTAGTTTTTTCAGTGTTTTTTATTAAAATTTATTTTTTCCAAACTTATGCTATTTTTTAATAGGTTAATTGGAAAAATTCATTTTGCAATAAAAGTGGGCCAAATAATCAGTTTTAGTCACATAGGTGCTCATTTTCAAGCTAAGAGCACCATGTAAATCCATGAACCCACTATTTCCTAGTTTTGAGTGATTTTCCATCACTTAGGTCAGAAAGCCCCAAAAATCAGTTATTGATTATTTTAATTAATAAATTGACGAATAATGGAGCAAATCCAAAATCATAAATTAGTGGATTCTCAGTCGATTTGATTGAAATCAGTCAGATCTGAAGCAGATTGACTGGATCTGACAAATCCTTGACTGAAGGAGGTGATAAAATCAAATCCAGATTTAATATTCAACATCATTTATGGGGAATTTCTCCCCCCCCTCTCTCCTCCACACGTTTTTGGCTCATCTGGATGAGTTTTGGTGGATGCTTCAGTCAACAGGTTGAGGTGTCAGTCAGATCAAGCCCCCAATTGACAAGTTGGCTCAGTTCATCTTTAGTTCTGCATTGATGAACTCTCCATCAGTTGATTTCACTTGATTCCATGAGGAATTGTGCCCCCCTAGGTTGGATGGCCTGTATTTTGTATATATCCTGCTTGAGGCTCCCTCTTCCAAGCTAGTTAGAGCTGGACTGAAGGGTTTTCCATTGTAATACTGTTGTAATATTTTGATTGTTGAAATAAAGATGCTTTGGAGGCCAAGTGGTGTAATTCTCTCATATGTGTGGACTAAGCATTGTCTTACGGCTATTGATGTTGTCAGCTTTTCTCTCAATTTTTGCATCTGAACCCTGTCTGGCTTGAACGATTCAGCTGAATCAATAGGAGTATAGCTGGGCAAGTAACGTTACTTTTTTTTCTTATATCTCATAGAATATATGTTAGAATATCTTGATTACACATGTTTAATAATTTTATTTGCATTTAATTCTTGTTTCTTTTTCATATATATATCCAGATCTCATGAGGTTTCGTGCAGGATTGTGTGTTTAGCTTTCAGGTAGCAAGGATTGGACGAGCTGTGGATCTAGTTTGACTCCACTACACATCCAAATTTTTGTGAATACATTGCCCCTCTACATTCCACTAACAATTTTCCTCTGTAGATCTACTTCAACAACAAGCACCTTTCTTCCCCTTTCTCTCCTTTAAAATCTAATTTTTTCCTCAAATTGGTTACTTAAAAGGTTTCTTATTACTCTGATCTATATTATTAAGAAAAACACACATATATCTAGTTAGTAATATCCCATCCTAATTCTATATCTTAGTTTTTTTTTGCACATAAAGTTTAATTTTAAGAGATCTAGCTAAAATTACCTTATTTTCGCAAGCAATTTAGTGAAAATTCGTAGCTTGCTGTTAAGGTGGTTTCATTTTCTGTTATAAAATTTAATATTCTGCAATATAAGCACATATTTCATTGGCTGCACAAACATCAAGCCAATATCCCAAGGAAAGATTGCTTTCCTTGGTTCCTTTTTCGCCTGTTTAGCTAGTTTTAACTTCATTTTTTTTTAGATAAGGTAGGATGATCCAAAGGTAATATTAAAGTGATTTTGTGCATATGTTATTATAAAATTCTCACTGTATTTTAGTAGGTCTGATAGAAAATAAAGGAAGCTGCTGTCCGAAGTGGCCTCAGGAGCGTTCAAATCCCCCCAGGGGTCTCCCTTTACACTAAAATCTTAAAATTTTTGTAAAGTTGTAAGATCTTGGTTTCAGCCTGCATAATGACCAAATCAGTTCTCTGATATTTTAACCTCTGTTAATAAAATTATTTTTTAAATAGGCTCTTTCCAGCCCATTCCCCATCCCCCCCGGGGGGATTTGCGTCGGTGTCATTTTCGTCGCTTTCTGCTTATTTATTTTTTAAACTAGCATTGATCTAATTTGCAGGGTAGTATACTTGATTTTATTATTAATTTCATATTCCACTTTTTGTTTTTTTCAAAGTAATCATAATACTTACCCCACGATTTCCCGATTCACCCGAAAGGGGAAAGAGATCCGTGGTAGGACTAATTAGAAAACTATAATTGTGGATCTATTTCATTTTTCATCATTTATTTATCAGCAATTATAAAATTAACCCCTCCTCGATTCCTCGATTGATATCCACTTGGATCAAAAGAGGTTCCTGGATGGTTTTCTTTTAAACAAGAACACCCAGTTTAAAACTTACTAAAATTGACAAGACTCCAGTGTGTATGCTCTGCACTTGGTTGTGGTTCGTTTGATCAGTAAATATGTACCAAAATCCATTGGGTGACTAGTATAATTAGGACTCACTCTCCCCAACTGATAAACGATCAGGTGAAAATCCAACACCTAGATCAAACCTTTACAGTGGCAAAATACCCAAAGGAAGCAGGAACTTCTGAAAAGTGACCTCGGGGCGTCGATCTCTGTCACACCCTAATGGGTGCATTACGAACAATAGCCCCAGAGACTCCATTTCAACCCACATATTCCTTGTGGGTAGACGTGAAGGTTTAGTTTTGGACATACTCCAAGTACTCTCAGGTATATCTGGAGCCCCCCCTTAGCCTAATTTTAATCAACTCACACTTCAAATTTAACTTAAAACGTACCAAGAGGCAATCGCAAAACACTCACTCCAAGCACATGCAAGTACATTGTTTCTATTTTTTGACTCCATTCTAAGGAACTGGTTATTTTCTTGTTCTATATATATATTGTGTCTCAGCATTGTGCTTTCATGTGTTCATCTTTTATATCTTTCCATCTTTGATTATCTACAATTAAATTGCAAACTCTTAAGCAACTCATTCAATTTAACATCACAACACTAAGTAATTATCCTTAGTAACTTAATAGGGTATACCCCCCTTTGCTTCGTTAGGAGTTGAGCCTAAACGGAGGAGTCAAGAACAAGGTGACAGCCTTGACTCAAGATTTGCCCCCAAGGACACACCGAGTGGCTTGAATATTTTTGCCATGTGACCCAGGTGTGTGAAAGGTAGCAACACTTTTTGGCGCCGTTGCCAAGGATAAATATTTTTATTCCCGAGTACGACTTTTGTTTTCTTTCTTTTTGTTTTTCGCTTTGTTTGATGAATGCTTAGAGTAGATCTTTTATTTTCATCTGGCGACTCCACTGACTTTTTTCTAGTTTTATTTTTACAAAGAAAAGAAAAAAATAATTTTTGTGAAAAGATTTATAAATGCTTATTTTTCTTTTTTCACATGGTGACTCCATTGAAGGGATAAAACCTTGTTATCTCATAAACTTGTGAAGTTTTGTTGTGTGTAGATGAGCCCATGCGACATGTTAAAACCTTTAAAGCTCATCACTTGATAGCTCCACCTTTTCAGTACAAGGTTTAATCGTTATGTCAAATGAATACTATTAATTTTTTATATGGATGAATTAAAGGAGAAATGTGGTGTCCGGTTAACCGGAATGTTTCACCCTATCTATTTCTCAAACATCCCAGGTTTTCCTAGCTTTTGTAATGCTTTTGAGGATGAATATAACTAGCTTCCGACATTTCATGGAAATTATGGTGATTCGGAAATCTAGCATGTCAAATCTTTCCTTCAAGGAGAAATGTGGTGCCCGGTTAACCGGAATGTTTCAGCCTATCTATTTCTCAAACAACCCGTGTTTTCCTAGATTTTGTAATGGTTTTGAGGATGCATATAACTGGCTTCCAACATTTCATGGAAATTATGGTGATTCGGCAATCTGGCATGTCAAATCTTTCCTTCAGTTGATTGTTGACTTCAATATTCTTCATGAAGACAATATGATGGAAATGTTTGCTAGTACTTTTTGGGGTGAGGCCGGTTGTTGGTTCTATCAAGGCCTTCCTGATAAATGTATAACTTCTTTTCCAAGCTTCCTTTGGATGTTTTTAGAGCAGTGGCATGATGGTAGGGGTAGTATGAATGGTTTAAAAAAGTTCCTTGAAAAGATTTGTACCTTCTACCTATCTGGGACAGAGTATCACACGGAAACATATGATGGACCTTTTTCCATGATACAAAGTATTGAAGACTTGGAATCACTTCTTGAACATTTAATTGAAGAGGAGGTTCATGATACTCCCATAAAAAAGCATCATGGTAGTTATTTAAGAAAAGAAGAAATTAAGCATCTTCTTAAAGAATATGAGGTACCTCCCAATGCACAACAAGATTCCGAGGAAGGGAAAATCCAAAATGATCATATTGAAGAGCTTCAAGAGGAGCCCATAATGGAACACATTGTTGAAGACTCTCCTCATGTCACCATATCTGAAGACAATGAAGATTTGGTGTATTCTCAAGTGTGTTGCAATGCTGATACATTTCCAGAAATCCCTCTAAATAAATCCACTGAGCAACACATACCAAGTGATCCCATTGAATATGTCCAAAAAATTTCCTTGATTGAAGATAATATTCAAGATCCTCTTCATGACATCATAACAAAAACCTATAAAGAAACCTATGATAAGATCACTACAGTGTGTGGTGACACTAGACCTTGTTCTCCTCATGTTGATGAAGGTTTGGAAAGTTTATTGCCTTGTAACATTTTATCTGAAGAAGATTGTTATGAATACAAGGAGGACATGGATAAGCAGGAGCATGATGCCATGTATGAAGAGTCCCCCACATATGACATGGATGGGAGTGATGAATATTGGAATTTCATAGATAAACCAACTTGTGAAAATCTTATGGAGAATCCCATCCATGATATGTCCAACAATGGGAGTGTCTATTCAAAAATTTGTGGAAGTCCAATCTATGATACATCCATAGAGGGGAGCATGGATCTGAATACCTGGGAAAACCTTAGTATGGAAGAGGAGCATTCAGAATTTTCACATGATCATTCAAAGTCATACCATGTAGATCCGCACAAGGGTATCAGTAATGAAGACATTGAGAAACAGTATTGTGAAAAGTGAGATGTGATGCAGTTAGTGGAAAATCAGTCTCAGCCATCTTTTTCACATATAGAGGTTCCTTATGATTTGGAGCTACTTGGGGCTTGTGCAACGAGTTATCATTTGATAAGCCCCGATGATCAGTATGATGATGTAGTTAGTCTACCTCATCGTTCTGATTGGTATATCAGTCCTATCCTGTCATGGATAGAAGCAGCCTGCATGAGCACATACAAGTTTGGGAAGAATTTTTATGACGTTGTTCATGCTTATGATCTCCCATCCATCGCGCCCATTCTAAATCATCATGCAGGTTTGCATTTTCTAAATAAAGTATCCTTACTTTGGCTGGTAACCAAAGACAAGGAATTTTTTTTATGTTAATAAAATGCTTAGGTGGTTACATTGGATTTCTGATTACACTTGACCCTTTTTATATCATGCTTAGAGTAGGAAAATAAGCTCCTTGAAAGAGAGCATTTACTTTCTGCATTTCTACTTAGCTATAATAAAACTTTGCTTCTTTTAGTTAGTTACATTTATTTTGTTTAAATAAATTAGCTTAATGGTTCATTTGGTTTTTTATAAAACTTGTGCTGTTGAGGTTTTTGTTGTCAAGTTGAGATGTTTTTACAGGGTATATAAACCAGAGATTTTGGTGTTCTCTTATCCTCTCCTTGCCTTAAAGACCAGATCGAGCACACGTCCCACAGTTGGAGCCAGAATGTTACCACCTAAGTTGTACTTAGTGGTTTTTTATTAATTGAACCTGGTGAACCGGATAAGGATAACTTGTTCGGACTTTAGAAGACCTGTGGAAGTACTTTTGGGAGGTGCTTGTTGTACTATATCACATGTTCATACCCCATGGGGGATTTGTAATAAATGTTCTAGCATGATAGTGTCTATAAAAGACTCGGTCTCTTAGACTTTATTTATCAATCCGATTAGCCCAGGGTGTTTTTTCCCTTGGTTATTATTGGTTGTTGAATAAACGACTGATAATTTTTGAGTTTTTCACTCCATACCTCCAAAGTTGGGGTGGTCGGCTTGGAATTTAGGCCTATTGAGGTTATTAGAGTCTATGTGTCAATGTATAAACATGCTAGACATCATTTTCGAGTCATATGAACATGTCTAAGTCCCCCTAGGTGTTTTTCAATTTTTCAATTTTTTAGTTTTTTCAGTGTTTTTTATTAAAATTTAATTTCTCCAAAATTTAGGCTATTTTTTAATAGTTTAATTGGAAAAATTCATTTTGCAATAAAAGTGGGCCAAATAATCAGTTTCAGTCATGTAGGTGCTCATTTTCAAGCTAAGAGCACCATGTAAACCCATGGTCCCACTATTTCCTAGTTTTGAGTGATTTTCCATCACTCAAGTCAGAAAGCCCCAAAAATCAATTATTGATTATTTTAATTAATAAATTGACGAATAATGGAGAAAATCCAAAATCATAAATCAGTGGATTCTTAGTCGATTTGATTGAAATTAGTCAGATCTGAAACAGATTGACTGGATCTGAAAAATCCTTGACTGAAGGAGGTGATCAAATCAGATCCAGAGTTGATCTTCAACATCCTTTATGGGGAATTTCTCCCTCCCTCTCTCCTCCACATTTTTTTGGCTCATCTGGATGAGTTTTGGTGGATGCTTCAATCAACAGGTTGAGGTGTCTGTTAGATCAAGCCCCTGGTTGACAAGTAGGCTCAGTCCAGCTTTAGTTCTGCATTGATGAACTCTCCATCAGTTGATTTCACTTAATTCCATGAGGAATTGCACCCCCCCTGGGATGGATGGCCTGCATTTTGTATATATCTTGCTTGAGGCTCCCTCTTCCAAGCTAGTTAGAGCTGGACTGAAGGGCTTGCCATTGTAATACTGTTGTAATCTTTCGATTGTTGAAATAAAGAATATTTGGAGGCCAAATGGTGTAATGCTCTCATATGTGTGGATTAAGAATTGTCTTATAGCTATTGATGTTGACGGCTTTTCTCTCAATATCTGCATCTGAACCCTGTCTAGCTTGAACGATTCAGCTGAATCAATAGGAGTATAGCTAGGCAAGTAAGGTTACTTGTTTTTATTATATCTCATAGAATATATGTTAGAATATCTTGATTATACATGTTTAATAATTTTATTTGCATGTAATTCTTGTTTCTTTTTCATATATATATCCAGATCTCATGAGGTTTCGTGCAGGATTGTGTGTTTAGCTTTTAGGTAGCAAGGATTGGACGAGCTGTGGATATAAGGATTGGATGAGCTGTGGATCTAGTTTGAATCCACTAAACATCCAAATTTTTGTGAATACATTTCCCCTCTGCATTCCACTAACAATTTTCCTTTGCAGATCTACTTCAACAACAAGCACCTTTCTTCCCCTTTCTCTCCTTTAAAATCTAAATTTTTCCTCAAATTGGTTACTTAAAAGGTTTCTTATTAATCTGATATATATCATTAAGAAAAAAACACATATATATATTTAGTAATATCCCATCCTAATTCTATATCTTAGTTTTGTTTTGCACATAAAGTTCAATTTTAAGAGATCTAACTAAAATTACCTTATTTTCGCAAGCAATTTAGTGAAAATTCGTACCTTGCTGTTAAGGTAGTTTCATTTGCTGTTATAAAATTTAATATTCTGAAATATCAGTGCATATTTCATTGGCTGCACAAACAGCAATCCAAGATCCCAAGGAAATCTTGCTTTCCTTGGTTCCTTTTTCGCCTGCTTAGCTAGTTTTAACTTCATTTTTTTATAGATAAGGTAGGCTGATCCAAAGGTACTCTTAAAGTGATTTTGGTTGTATGTTATTCAAACATTATCACTTTATTTTAGCAGTTCTGACATAAAATAAAGGAATTTGCTGTCCGAAGTGGCCTCAGGAGCGTTCAAATCCCCCCAGGGGTCTCCCTTTTCACTAAAATCTTAAATTTTTTTCAAAGTTGTAAGATATTGGTTTCAGCCTGTATAAGGACTGAGAAGTTTCTGATATATATATTCTCTGATATTGTAACCACTGTTAATAAAATTATTTTTTGAATAGGCTCTTTCGAGCCCATTCCCCATCCCCCTTGGGGGGATTTGCATCGGTGTCCTTTTCGTCGCTTTCTGCTTATTTATTTTTTAAACTAGCATTGATCTAATTTTCAGGGTAGCATACTTGATTTTATTATTAATTTCATATTCCACTTTTTGTTTTTTTCAAAGTAATCATAATACTTACCCCACGATTTCTCGATTCACCCGAAAGGGGAAAGAGATTCATGGTAGGACTAATTAGAAAACTATAATTGTGGATCTATTTCATTTTTAATCATTTATTTATATACAATTATAAAACTAACCCCTCCTTGATTCCTCGATTAATATCCACTTGGATCGAAAGAGGTTCCTGGAGGGTTTTCTTTTAAACAAGAACACCCAGTTTAAAACTTACTAAAATTGACAAGACTCCAAGGTGTATGCACTGCACTTGGCTGTGGTTCATTCGATCATTCAAGATATACCAAAAGCACTTGGGTGACTAGTATAATTAGGACTCACTCTCCCCAACTAACAAACCATCAGGTGAAAATCCAACACCTAGATCAAACCTTTACGGTGGCAAAATACCCAAAGGAAGCAGGAACTTCTGAAAAGTGACCCCGGGGCACTGATCTCTGTCACACCCTAACGGGTGTGTTATGAACAATAGCCCCAGAGACTCCATTTAATCCCACATATTCCTTGCGGGTATCCGTGAAGGTTTAGTTTTGGACATACTCCAAGTACTCTTGGGTATATCTGGAGTCCCCCCTTAGCCTAATTTTAATCAACTCACACTTCAAATTTTACTTAAAATGTACCAAGAGGAAATCACAAAACACTCACTCCAAGCACATGCAAGTACAATGTTTCTATTTTTTGACTCCATTCTAAGGCACTGGTTATTTTCTTGTTCTATATATATATTGTGTCTCAGCATTGTGCTTTCATGTGTTCATATTTTATATCTTTCCATCTTTGATTATCTACAGTTAAATTGCAAACTCCTAAGCAACTCATTCAATTTAACATCACAACACTCAGTAATTATCCTTAGTAACTTAATAGGGTCTACCCCCCTTGGCTTCATTAGGAGTTGAGCCTAAACGGAGGATTCAAGAACAAGGTGACAGCCTTGACTCGAGACTTTCCCCCAAGGATACACCGAGTGGCTTAAATATTTCTGCCACGTGACCCAGGTGTGTGAAAGGTGACAACAGGTAGCTTGATATTCCACCAAATCTTATGGTTCTCGTCCAACTAATGTATGCTTATCTTATGCTTAATTGTAAATCTCAAATGGGGATTATAGATATAATCTATATCCTTCTATTGGGTCTGATCCAAAATATGTCTTACCACCATTGAAAACACCATCCTCCTTGCACTGGCTAGTAAAACAGGGATCCACTTGTGCATCTACTTTAGTTCCCTTTATACTAACCCCACTTTTTGGCACACACTATTAGTCATATGTGCAATCCTTAATTCATTTTCTTGGTAGTATGGATCCTTGAACAACTTCTTCATGTCAAGATAGCAGTAATCTCATAAAGTTAAGACCTCCCTTATCTCTTCTTTTAAAGCATAGTATTCCATGAAATACTAGAAGGTTCCTTAGAGTTCATTCCACTGAACATTTAACCAAAAACACTTGTAGATTTATTCCATATGATTTCATCATATCTGGAATAAATAAGTCATCAACATCACCCTAATTAATCCACTTGAGGTACTACATGAGGGCTCTTCATACTGACCAAGGTCTTCTTCAATAACTGGTAGGAGCCTCATAGCTGCAACTTGATTTAGTGATTTGCAATATTTCTTCATTCGGAGCTTGCTTTCCATGAGAGTGGAGGAAAGTGATATGAGACCACTATAATGTTCCAGACTTAGAATTCAGGCTCACTAAATATGATGCAAAAAAATTTAAAACAAACTTTGATATGACTAGTTGATAAGTGAGCAAATTAGCAAGTTGAGGGAGTAACTGAGATTTAAAGGTGGCATCAATAAGGAAGGGAAGGATAATAATTTTTCAAGTTCATAAGGACCTGTATTTTGGTATCATTTAGTTTTAGAACATAATATTATCTGAATTCTACTACCATGCTTATGGGAGTCCCAACCAGTGCAAATGAAAGCCCTTACTAGCAGTTTCCAAGCAACTAGTGGCTAAGAGGGTATTAGGAATATTTTATACCTCTTTCATGAAGGTGTATATAATTATTTGAAGGTTTATATATATCAGAAACAATTAAAAATGATTCTAAAAGTTGCAATGGTAAAACTAGCTCTTAGGACAACTCACTAGATTCATATTCAGGCTTTCCCAAATGGGTGAAGGAGGCTACAAATTATTTGTTTCAGACATTGAATAATTAGATAAACATGTTAAGAACATGTCATAATAATAATTATTGTATTTTAAGTCCTAGATGTTGAATTATGCGTCTTATGATACAATTAGTCAATTCTAGGTGCAAATCTACCCTGGGTTGGGAAAAACCATGTAAAACAAAGTCATAAAGATTTAGATTGATATAATAAATGAGAAGCATGTTTATAACGTCAAATAACAGCCATGTATGTCTAAATAAATCTAAAACATAGTCTTTAAAGAAATATTTAACAATATGCAACAATACAAGGCATTTTAGTAGCTAATATCAATGAGAGACTTGGAGATTCGAACCCTCACATGTATTCATGTAGTGAAAAATTTAAGGTCTGCTATATACACCTGAAATACTATCATTAATGGATAAAGGATTCTATCATCCCTCAATTCATATCTTAGATGGTTTCCCCTTGGCCTCTATGTCATCTACACTTAATGAAAGAAGAGAAGAGAAGAGAGTTGAGACTTGGGGTGCATCACCCAAGGGGACTAAGACTCATCACTCAGTTTCAAAGCTTAGATTCACATAACATCAAAACATTAACAATATAAAACTGAGACATGAATTTGGAAGCATCCTTAAATACACCTTGAGTGACTTGTTGAGCAAGTCCTTCACCTGTTGAGCAAGTTTCCACTTGCAAACCCTAACCCTAATCCATGGATACACCCTCCTTTAGGAAAATAGAAATTAAGATGCTTAGGTAATCATTCCATGTTTGTTCCATTCAATCCAATGTGAAAAATACACCCCCCCTTGGAGTGAAAGTTTCCCTATTTCAGGATATGTTTCCTTGTAATTATCCTCTCATCAAAATAGAAACTACACCCTCCCTTGTGTTACGGAGAGAAAATTCCTATGGATTGGGGTAGACCACAACAGACTGAACGACACCATAAATCAATCCATTATAATATGCAAGAGAAACAAATGCATTTAACACTAAGGGATATGAAGCATACCTTATTCTGGACGGTTGATGTAGATCCCCGTTGGTTTTTTCAACATGTGTATCTACAATTCACTCTCAACAATAGCAAACAAGACAATCATGCTTATTGTAGGTACAACAGATCCCATGTTATTTTGACATGGGAGCCCCACTCACACATATGAAGGTAACTTGGTAGGATCCTTCATGACCTTGTGGTTTCTGTTACATTTTTTATCGACCCATGGGATTCCCTAACTTAACCAAATTTCAAAAAAAAGTCATGCTTGGTTTGTTTGTTTTAAGCTGCAGAAAGACTATTTATTTTGAATTTTTTGGCTGTCCCACAGTCCGCATCCTGCAACCCGCAAATTGCGGAATGTAGGATCTTTTAGTTGGATATTTCGATCTTTCTCTCCCCCCAACACGCATCCCGCAAACGCGAAATGTAGGATGTAGGAGGTTTTTCTTTTTACATATGTTTTCATCAATCTGCAATACGCATCCCTCATTTTGTGGAATGCGGTTTGTGGAATTGCGGAGTTTTCATTTATTAATCGTTTGGTTTGTGTGTGTCCGCAACCCGCATCCCACAAAATGTAGAATGCAGGATGTAGGAGGTTTTTCTTTTTACATATGTTTTCATCGATCCGCAATCTGCATCTCACATTTTACAGAATGCGGGTTTCAGAGTTTTCATTTATTAATCATTTGGTTTACGTGTGTCTACAACCTGCATCCTGCAAAATGTGGAATGCGGATTACGAAATGATTAATAAATTTTTCAAATTTCATGCTTGGCCCCACATCCCTCAAAACCTGATCCTAACCATTCTTTTCACTCTAATCCTATGGTTTGTATTATTACCCATGAATTATAAATATGGTGGTCTTATTTACGTTGTTTTCACTATTTTTACCATGGTAATTTGCTCTCCTACGTGAATTTACATCCATATTTTACCAAGCAATTTCAACAATGTTCGGTACGGTTTCAGGTTGGTTATCAAGTCGCTTTCTCACAATTTGAATTGCTTACTATGCTTCCTTTGTAATTCGGTTTAATTACTAGTGTCAGCATTAGAATAGCACATGGCAACATCTAAAACATCCCAAATTACTAGGAGCAAAAACCTCCAGAAAGACATGTTTACGAAAGGCCCAAACTTTGGTGTCTGTTCCAACACTAGTGGGCGAGTGTGTGAAACCTACAAGTTGGATTTCTCTCAAGTTTATTCCATCTTTGATAATAATGAACTTTCATACTTCCAAAGTAATGAACTCGCTTATGAGAGAATCAAGAATTTTGGCCTTCATATGATTGCTTCTAGACCGACCATCCTCCCTTCTCTTTGTCTTGACATAAAACTAGAATCTAATCTATGTTTTTGAAATTTTCTTTTTATAAGAGAACTAAAGTTCTTAAGTCTGCTTCTAAAATGCCTCCCCGGAAACGGCGCCAAATGTTGGGCTCCAATCCACTAGTGTAAATTAGACCTTAATTTTATGTCAATCCGGAGTTTGTAGACTTAGAGGCATATCCAAAATATAGAGACTCAAAGCTAGACCTGACTGGAAATTTAGTTTAAATATGAAACAAATCTATTAAATGCTAGAATGATGTGACTTTGAAATGCAAAACCTCCCTTACAGAAGCAACTTCATTTGATCTCTTAGTTTAACCAGCAATTCATATGTGAAATATTCTGAGATAAAAAATTGAACCTAAATCTTAAAAATAGATCACAATACACTGCCTATTATCTCACTGTTGAAAGCAGTCAATCATTGATTTCCTTTACAAGAAGACATTCGCAATGTATAACAATCCTCAACAATTCGATATTGAATAAGCAATGCAATCTAAATCATTCCTACAATGTTTAAACATTTAAATAACATAGCTCATAACCCTGTTCATACAATCTAACTCGTTCTACAATGTATGAGTAATTAAAATAAGGAAAATCAACTTCTACAAGATTTAATTAAAACATACCACATGCAATGATGCAGAAAGAGGTGTGCAGACTTGGCAAAGGGGTCCCTCCAATGATTTTCTTGCACATGCAAATAAAATCATAGAGCTCTAGAACTCAATCGCATTCACCAGATAGAAATGAACATACACGGTAATTTATCAAATCCATAGTCTTTATTTCAAAACCATACGTCTATGATCTAGGGGGTTTCTTTCCTATGTAAAATAAAATACTTATACAATTTTTAAAAAAATGGAAATGCTACAAATCTGGAGGACTCATAATGATTTGCGACCCTCGAGATCCTCCATCAGATCCATCAAAATAGACAAAATCGAAATTGTCCTGTTTTTATGCTAAGTGGTAGCATAGGTGGTCGTCTTTGACCGGCATTGACTCGACACCTATGAAATCCATATCATATGTTCATTATAAGTTTAACCATCCTTGGACATTGAGAATATTCCTCCCATCTCTCATTTTGTGCCTAGTTGGCCTGCAAGTATCCAACCTAGGAGAAATTACGGGAAGTTAGCACATTCTATAATTTTGAATAAAGCCTTAATTTAAATGCCTTAAAAATATCATAATTCAATTTTTTAAGAAGCAACAACATTTATACCTTTGACCAAAAGTTTTGTGGATGAAATTAAGGTTTTATCGATCAAGTATAAAGGTTTATGGAGAAAACTAGAAGGTATTTAGATGGAAAAATAGGTAAAAATGGTGCCCAACAAAATACAAACCATAACAAACAATGCTGAGTGAAATCTTGTAGAATGAAAAACAAGGTATGCCACTACATGATATGCATAAAAAATAATTCGTTTCTGAATGCCAATGCAATCCTTCCTATATGAAAGCTGTTACAGCTGATTTTACCACACATGGTGGATCACACCTTTATGGCATTCCTTGTCCCTCTGCAGACTCTTTAGACCCCACGGACCATTTTTGTACCTTTGATGTTTCCAATATCATCCCTAAAAACATTCATTATTTTCTATACACAACTTTTAAACCTATTCTTGCGTATATACGTGGATATGACTCTCAAACCCGCGTACATCATGATGTCTACAAGAGGCCAAATATTTTTGGAGTTTTCCTTGATGTGGATCTGAGTCACTTGTCTCTTGGCCTTCCATATGCCTTGATATCAATCGTATTTGACCTTCCATTACCCCATTGAAGCACTATATAGGGAACCATTTGGATACATTCAAAGGAGAGGAATTGAAGAGCAAGAAAACTATAGTGCATTATTGCCAGAGCTTATACTTGAGTCTGCATCCCTTTGTCCCTTGGAGCACTTTGTGTTATTCCCAAGCTTGCGTTTTCTTGTGATCTTTCTATCGAGAGATGGAGGATTGAAGTGGTGGAGGCCTAGGTGGAGGACTTAGTTTCTCTGATTTGCAGACATGCCGAAAGAGGTTGTCACTATTGTAATCTCTGATTTATATTAATAGAAATATATTTTCCTGTCCAATAATGTGTATTTAAATCAGTATTGAATCCATGGATGATTTTAAATGCTTATATGTTATTGATTATATATTCTAGAGTAGGTCTAACACAATTATATAGCATTCTTTTCTTGTTGGCTGAATGTTGAGAGAGCAAATTGCTAATACAAGCTAGAGTGGAAAATCTCAACGGGGATCTAAATCAACCGTTTGGAATAAGGTATGTTTCGAGATTCTTTAGTGTTAGATGTTTGGTTTCTCTTGCATATGGGAAAGGATTGATTTCTGCAGTTACTCTGTCTATTGTGGTATCCCAAGCCATAGGAAGTTTTCTCTGTAACAGAATTGGTGACCATACTGGGGAGTTCATAGTCATTTCCTTTGGGGGTTTTTATCGGCATTAAATGTTCTTGAATTGCTATGATTTCTCTATTTTTGAGTCGGGTCTGGGGGAATGTTTTCCTGGTAGTGTCTGATAGGAGTAAATTTTGTCTCATCTTGTATGTTTACCTTATTTTTTATCTCTTTTTCTTCCTGTATGCGAGTTTTGTCTTCATAGTCACGTGTACACACAGTTTTTACTGGGATATCCATGTATATACGCGGGTTTTCTACACACAGTCACGTATGCCCTAAGTTTTTCCTTTGTGGGGGAAGATTAAGTGTTGTTGGCTGAGTTTTTATGATTGCTAACTCTTCTTAGATGCTTCTAGAGTCTGTATACACCTCTGTTTCTAACCAGAGATGCTTTTTAGTTCCAATTTTTTTAAGAATGTTCTTGTCATTGCATTTTCTATTTTTTGTTTTGGGATTAGTGCATTAGGTGTCTTTTACCTGAATGATTTGTGTGGGTGTTGTTTGATAGTGCTTGTAGAGTCTGGGGGTTTTAGAGTCATTCTTTTGCTTTATTATCCCATTTTAATTCAAAAAATACAAAAATATTTGCTTTTTTGCATCATAATGCATTATTTCATTTTGCATTTTGCATGGTACTTGCACTAGGTTTTCTTGGAGAAGTATTAGTCAAGTTTTCATATAGGAATGATTTCATTTTCATTTGAAGGAAAATTTTGCATTTCACATAGTAGCATACCCCATTTTTCATTCGACACAGTGCATTTGCATTGATTGTTAGGTGTGCATTTTACATCTTGTTGCGTCATAACACTATTACTTGCACGATAATTTGCCCTTTTGAGTAATAAGCCAATTAAACTCAATGCATAATAAAATGAATTGCACTCTTTTCTTTTATAGGGTGCACCAACAAGATTAGGTTTTAGGGTCTTGGAATAGTTCATTGTGAGTAAATTCTCCAAGACCACTAAACGAAACATGTATGTGTCTGTCCAGGTGAGAGTGTGAAATTACTTGGTATAATAAGTGTTTCTTAGGATTATCCTCTTACAAGGGAGTTAAGAATGAGGCAGTGTGAGCAGTTAATGATTGGGGTGACCCCTGGTCATAGCTAAGTAGCACCAAAGATATTTCTAGGATTGTATTCGTATCTAGGGGCTCTTTTGGGAGTTTCAGGCTTTGCTACCCTGCCCATACGGTCAATCCTGCCTACAACTGTCTACCTGAGCATTTATTATATTGAGGTGACCTTAGTTTCATTACCTAGTTTATCAATGGGGTACTTCACAGAGGTTATTCTGCAGGTGTCCTGGCCAGGAAGGGTCAGACAGCATAGTCACTATATGCATTGAAGTTGAGGGCCACTATAATTGGTTACGAACCTCTGCTTGTTGTGTATGGGAGTCTCAAGCCTCTCCTATGTGAGACATACCTGCTTCATTCAGGAGCTCACATATACTACCCTTGTTTTCTTGTGATATGGATTTACACTGTATAGGTGTATGCTCTGTGCATGCTATTTTTCCTAGGGTTTGCGTAATTAGAGAGAGTCTTTTTCATTTTTTGAGTCATTGTGGATTCAGGTAGAACACTTCACCGTTCTTGTCATTTAGAAGGACTTCCGCCTTCCACATCTCCTCCTCCTTTGGGAGAGAGAAACAGACAGTCCGAGTGGACTATTTCTCACATTGATTCACACATGATGGGAGACCACGAGGATGAGATTCATGATATGTATTCTCCACCTCAAGAGGTTGGGGATGTAGATTCTAATCTTGTATATGATCCTTCACTATAAATACCTTCACATTTTGGTTATGATCCCTCATTCACATGTTGTCGGTATTGGTTTCCGGGCAACGAGACTCATCATGAACCCACAAGCACTAGTCATGTCCATTATGGTATTCCTGATATCCCTACACATGATCTGGCACATCATGTCGAGTCAGAAATTGAACCTAGCACTATGCCTAGGGGCACTCCTATTCCTTTCCATGTGGAGATATTTGGGAGCACTAGTCACATTGCACCTTCCATCCCTGTGGTGGAAGCTACCTCACATGTCCATCCTAGACCTAGTGTTAGTAGTCATATGCGAATACCAGAATCGAGATGAGTGACCATAGGGAATACCACTTAAATCCCTTCACATGTCCCTTCATCCTCAATTCCTACTCCTTCGAATGCATTTTTGACAACCCTTCCTCCCCCTCATTCACGTGGTCCTTCAGGCCGGAATGTTGCTACTAGTCATGTTCGTAGTGCAACTACTTGCACAGTAGTATCTCATAGTCAAGTACCTCCTGTTATCTCAGGAGGTCATATTCTTATTTCTGGATCATCTTATGGTCCATGGAGCTTCTCATGGGACATCCGATGGGACATATTATGGAGCTTCTCATGAACAATCGTATGGACCATAGTATGGACAGAGCTATCAACCTTATGGGTACGGGTATCAACAACCCGCTTACTCCTCTAATTATGGCTTTGTAGCACCGCATAGTCAAGGTACACCACATCATAATAATTCTATGCAGCCCTACACGAGTCAAACGGGAGGAGGATATTATGGCCAAGGCCATGGTATTTACAGTAGTCAGCCTTATATGAACCAAAAATATCAGGAAGTGTGGCATAGACCGGCTCAACCTAGGATCCCTTTCCTGGCAACGTTAAATTTACCTGACTTGTTGAGACTAATGAATGATCTGATATCTCATGACCCAGCTTGGCCGGCTGTCCCTAATAAGATTCCCTCAGACATTCCCAAATTCAAGGCCAAAGTAGGAGAAGATCCTATTGAACATGTCACTACTTTTCACCTTTGGTGCTCTTCCAATTCCTTACACGATGACTCAATATGTTTATGACTATTTCAACGCACCCTCACTAGGCCTACAGTGAAATGGTACATAGAGTTACTGAGGGGGCATTCATTTTTTTCGATGACCTTTCTATGACTTTCCTCAATCACTTCCAGCTACCTATGCGTTAGGACGTTGGTACAGAACTCTTGTTAACATTTCGACAAGACAAAGCCACACATATCTCAGACCATATCCAAGAGTGGTGTAGATGGAAGAGGTTGATTAAAGCTTTCACACCACAAAAGTTTCTCCTTGAGTGGTTCCTTAAATCGTTGCTACCTTACATCGCGAAGGATGTTTCTACATCTGGTGTCCAGAATGAGGAACAAGCAATTTTTAGGGAACATGAATTGGATTTGATTTGTGATCAATCCAAACTATTATATGAGATCATACCTAATGATCTGCATTCTAGTTTCGATCCCAAGATCAAGCCTAGACCACATGCCAATGGCATTGTGGGTTGTACAAGTACCAAACCTGCAGATTTAGTATTGAAACAAGCGAGTCAATTATCTGTTAATCAATACGCTTCTGGACAAGCCATGGCTTCATCTCAAACCACCCAAATGGTGAGTGTACTTTCTATGCAATCGTCAGACCAGAAGGAAAACTAGGAGCCTAGAAGGAATAATAAAAAGGGTAAAAACAATCATAAGGGTGGGAACAAGAATGAAAATGCCAATTTTAATGAAAAGAATGCTCGTAATGTTGGGGGGGACAAGAAGTCTAAATGTAAGTTTAAGTTTCCTTTCAAATTTTTTAAGGATGACCACCTCACTCACTTGTGCCCTCATATGGAAGATACCTCGAGGTTCATACCACAGGGCCCAGCTATGCTCACCAATCCTTTACCCCATAATCAAAATATGAACTTGAGGACCCATGATCCTCATTGTGAATCGGGTGGAGATCAAAATCCATCGGAAGCTAGTACTGATCATGGTTGCATCAACATGGTGCATGCTACTAAGGTTGTGACTCATGCAAAGGACTATGGTTCATCACAACTGGACCTTGGGAAGGAACCCACTCCAACCGAGAGCCCTTTGCATATTGAAAACCCTATGGATAAACCTGAGATTACACCTCACATTCCTAAGGGAGTCCTAAATCATTCAAGGAACAATCCTAATTCTTGAGCCACCAATAACTATTCTATTCTCGAGGATTTCAGCCAAACTCCTTGTGTGATGTTGGCGCTTGAAGTACTTCAAAGTTGTCCTTCACAAAGGAAAGATTTGCTTTCTGATCTTGGGGTTAATGATGATAACTCTTCTTCCATCATCAAATTTGAAACTATGGGACTACAACCTCACTTTCCTTACTACGTGTCTCTCTTAATTCATGTAGAGTGTCTTAACATGACCATCAAACGCACTATGATTTACAAAGGCGTTGTTGCTTCCATGATTTCTTTGTCATGCTAGAAGGGTTTGGGTTCTCCTGAGTTGTCTCAATCCACTAACATGTTGACTACCTTTGATGGTATATCATTTCGGCTGCATAAAATTATTTCTTCTCTTAAGGTCCATTTGGGAGGGAAGACCGTTGCGATTGAGGTCTAGGTGGTTGATGTAACCCTTGATTACAATATTTTATTGGGTCGGAATAGGATGTGTAGTATACAAGCCATAACCTCTTCTCTATTTTGAGTAGTATGATTTCCATTTAATGGGAAGATTGTTATGATTGATCAGACATCATTCAAAAATCTGAGTGTAATACATCATCGGGAGATTCTATCCCGATTATCGATCATTCTCAGCTAGCAACTGGGAGTGTGGGTGTGGGTATGTATCCATCCCTTATGGGGACCTTTAGTTGTCCTGCACCCATTATTATGATCGGATCTAGTTTCGATGGGGCTTCATCTTCATTGAATTCAGTGTCTTTTCACACTAACCATAGGGAAGATCCTTGGATTCTTCCTTCACCGAGTCCTTTGAATGGGCCTGTCGAAATGGACGTGTCATTGCCTACAACAATGATAGCATATCAAGTGAATCTTGATTGTGTTGCAGAGCCTAGTCCTTCCTCTTCGTGAAGGACCCGTATGTGCTTCCTACATGGGAAGTTGAGTCCTCTCATGCACATGATTACCTTGATGATTTATTTCCATCAGATGAAGCCATTATTGAGGCCATGTTCGGGGTTGAGCCACCTTAGAAAGAGTTACATCATATATCCTATTTTCTTCCTGAGCTTGACCATTTGGAGCATGAAGACTTTAGGGAGATTCTTAGCTAGAAGATTGGTAATCCCGTGGTTCCATTAATCTCTCATGGTCAGATGCTGATGGGAACATGGTGAATATATCACCTACTATTCCTATCAATATCTCTTGCAATCCTAGAAGAATTGAGAATTTCTACATTGGGGCAGACTGTTCCCTTGATGAGATTAAGGAGTATACTGAGCTATTCAAAGAGTTTCATGACATCTTTACTTGTTCATATGAGGAAATGCTAGGTATTGACCCTCATATTGTCAAACATGAAATTAATACCTATCCGAATGCGAAGCCTGTTCGAAAATGTTTGCGTGCAATGAATCCTAGAAAAGCACCCGCTATTAAGGCTATGATAGAGAAGTTGTTAAAAGCCGGTTTTATCTATCCTATTCCCTTAACAAAGTGGGTTTCAAACCCCATTTCGATTGATAAGAAGCAAGGAATGATTCGTATATGCATTGATTTCCGTGATTTAAATCGTGCTTGTCCTAAGGATAATTTTCCCACACCATTTATTGATCAAATTTTGGATGAGTGTGTAGGAAGAGAGGTATTTTACTTTATGGACGGCTTTTCTAGATATAATCAGATCCATATCAATCCTGGGGATTGACACAAAACTGTATTTATTTGTCCTTGGGGTACGTTTGCATATCGGAAGATGCCTTTCGGTCTTAAAAATGCCGAAGCCACATTTCAGCGGGCTATGACCTTGATTTTTCACAATCTAAAAACAATTATTGAAGTCTTTTTGGATGACCTTGCTTCTCATTCTCGGCTGAGAGTGCATCATCCATACCATTTGATATTAGTATTCGAAAGATGCCACCATTACCTAGTTAGATTAAATCCTCATAAGTGCATTTTTTTCGTGAAGTTTGGTCGCTTGCCAAGGTTCATTGTTTCCAAGGAGGGTATAAGAGTCGATCCCTTAAAGGTTGAGGCAATACTTGAATTGTCTCCCCCGCGCAATATTAGACATCTTCAATGTTTGCAAGGCATGGAAAATTTCTTACATAGATTTGTAGTTAACTTTTCCAATTTGACTAAAGGCTTTATGCATATTTTAAAGAAGGACACTACCTTTTGTTGGGATGAGCAAGCCCAGGATTTCTTTGATGCTCTTAAGCGAGCCTTAGCATTAGCCCTCGTGCTTAGTCCACTCAACTATAGCTATGACTTTTTGATTTATGTGGCCACGTCAATGGAGATGATTGGTATGGTTTTGGTTTAGGATGATGAGGAGCTCCATGAGCATGTCATATATTATTTGAGTTGAAACCTTATAGATGCGGAAATATGTTATTCCCATGTGTAGAAACTTGCCTTAGCCACCGTTCATGCGGTTCATAGATTGAGACATTACATTCTCCTTCGCCAGACCTTGGGGGTAGTTCATGTCAATCCATTTCAATTCATCCTCACTAGAAGGATGATCAGGGGAAAGTATAATAAGTGGATTGTTATTTTGTAAGAATTTGATCTCGAATTTGTTTCGGTGAAATCGAAGAAATCATTGATTTTTGTGGAGCTCATTTCTGATTTTCCAAGTGTGGAGGAGGAGGAGGTTTATGAGGATACGTTTGTCGATGAGCATATTTTCCTTATCTCAACTTTGGATCCATGGTATGGGGATATCATCATATATTTACAAACATTGAAGGTCACTACTCACCTTTCACAGGATGAGCGACGACGATTATGTCACGTATCTAAGAAATACCTTATAGTGGATAACACTTTGTACCACTATGGAGTAGATTTTGTTTTACGTTGTTGTTTAACCCATGAAGAGGCTGAGGTTGTGCTGAATGGTTGCCATGGAGGGGTGTGTGGTGGTCATTTATCTGGGATTTGTACATCCCAAAAAAACTTGAGAGAGGGATATTTTTTGTCATCGATCTTCAAAGATTGTGTCAATGCGGTCAAGAAGTGTCACCCTTGCTAGGTGTTTGCACACAATATGTGCTCACATCCTGCCTCGTTACATCCGATTATCATCGCTGGTTCCTTCACCAAGTAGGGGCTTGAATTCATGGATTGCAACCCATATTTGGCTGGGGGCATCATCATATTATAGTGGTTGTTGATGATTTCACAAAATGGGCTGAGGCTATGCCCACAATTAAATCCAACGGTGAGATAACCATGCATTTTGTATTCAACCAAATTATTACTTGGTTCGGTATTCTGAAAGAGCTTGTCACTGACCATGGTAGGCACTTTCAGAAAATAATGATGGAAGAGTTGGTCTCAAAGTTAGGGTATAAGCAGGAGCACTCCTTTTCTTATTACCCTCAGGTGACTGGACAAGTTGAAGCAGTGAACAAATCAATTAATTCCATTCTCCAACGAACCATCACACAAAGCAATACAAATTGGTATATCATGTTATATCTTGATTTGTGGGCCTATAGGACCATGGTTAAGACTACCATTGGTTTTTCTCCATATCAGCTCGTACATGGAGTGGAGTCTGTCTTGCTGATTGAATGTGAAATCCCTTCGTTGAAGCTAGCTATAGAGCTCTTACCAGACACTTCCGCTTTGGAGGCACATTTGGTCCACTTAGAGCAGCTTGATGAGCATTGCTGAGATGCCTTAGTGGCTCTAAAAGTAAATAAGTATCGCATTAAGGTCCAATATGATAAGTATGTCCATCTGAGGAGGTTTAGTGAAGGTGATTTGGTCCTTTTCTGGGATCAAGCTAAAGAACCCTCGAGGACAGGGAAGTTTAATCTCATGTGGCATGGTCCTTACGTAGTCAAACATGTGTTAGAGAATGGCACTCATGAGCTAGTGGATTATGAAGGGACAACCTTGGCAGAGCCTAGAAATGGGCTCTATCTTAAAAAATACTATGCATGATCTTCAGCCAGGGCTGATTATTGTATATTATTGTACAGTTTTTTGCATAGTTAGGTTTTCTTATGGTGATCGGGTTTGTTGATTAGATTTCATTTCTTATGGAATATGTCAATAGAGTCTTCCACTTACATAGGATTCACTGATGGTGCTAGACACCACACTCAAAACTCATCCTCTGCTGCTTTGGTAATTTATACTCCTACGAGTGAGGTATTGTATTTAGGAGGCATATGTTTACGGCCTTCTTCGAACAATGTTGCTAAGTATAGTGCCATTATCAAGCTATTGTAGGATGCCATTTCACATGGTGTTCTCTCTCTTGAGGTATGTCTTGATTCGTAGTTAGTAGTGTCACAACTTAATGTCTTGTATCGTATTAGGGATCCGACATTATTATGAATATTCTTACGTGTGAGATTGTTAAAATGAAAATTTTACAACACAACATACATACATGTTTCAAGAATTTTTAATCAAGTTTCTGACTCATATGCTAACTATGTGTTAGATTGGAATTTGTTTCAGAGACCATAAGCATATCACAGACATACATTTTTACACACATGTAAATAAATAAAATCGATCATCATAAACATTTTTCATTAAACATCCAAAATGTGACATCATAATACATAAGTGTCATAATACAAAAATGGGGCCTCTGAGCCACCAAAATATAATACACGGTAGTACAAAAATGAAGCACTCTCAGGTCTCTAAGCCTGTGGAGGAGGAGCGGGGTTCTGATCATAGTAGCACACCATGGCTCTAGCTAATTGTCGGAATAACCGAACCCATGCTTGTGGTACACCAAGCACCTGACACCGCATGGCCTCAAGAAAGTCCTCGACTTGCGCCATGGGTACCCTGTGTGTCAAGCATACATAGTTTGTGTGGATGTTTTGGAGCATCCGCTCCGCATCCACACCCATGATGTCATCTCCTCTTCCCCTCCGTCTATGATGAGGGAAACTATCAGGCCACCGTGGTCCAACATCTGCATACACATGACAGATTGTCACTATGTGTCATCACAACAAAACATGCCTTTTGAGTCAATATATAAAAAAAACCAAAAAAATTTAATAATTCAAAAAAACTTAAAAAATAGGGTTTGGGATTCGTTGCCTATATCACCATATGTTTCTCCTAGTGGTGGGGGCATGTCTGGATCTCCCCAAAAATCTATTCCCACATAGGGATAATCATCGATGGCAACAATATGCCACCACCACCATGGAAAGAATTCAGCTGGGTAGGGGTTAGACACCCTACCTCTGCCCAGTCTACACATAGCATCTTCCCAACATCCTTGGGTCATATCTCTAACCTCATGTGGAGGAACGTCAACTCTAGGGTTTAGCCCCCATACACACTCAAAGAAGAACGTGCTCAGTATGCTATCAAAACTGAAGTTTCACACCCTGCCCATCTTGTAGTCACTGAGCTGTTGCTTCATGTTACTCAACAACGTAGTGCTCCAGTCCTACACTATTTGTCTCATGCACTCCACTGCATAGAACATCAATGGACGTGAGGCCTGGTGGAGTGATTCTAGACCAGCTATCCTGTCGAGTGCCAATAGTATGGCCTTGAGTCCTAGTACCTGAATGGAGTTTGTCGAGATTTGACTCCCAACCTTCCGTGTCCATAAAATAGTATACTGTAATGTACTCATCAATAGTGATACCACCTCTGGGTCCACGAGAGTGCAGGTTCACCACCTCTCACAATCGGGACAATCCAGTAATGAAATATATGTCCTCCACATCTATAGTGAGGGACATCCCATTGATATGAAAGGACTCTGAGTCTGGATCCCAATAGTCTACTAGCATTTGCAGGAGTCTTGGTTTGGCCCTCAGGCTACCAAGACACAAAAACTTATATATCCTACATGCATGTAGAGCTTGTTGAGCCATTAAATCACCCCGAACAACCTCTTCTACATCTCCATGTACCCTCTCCCTCCATTCTAGAACCATCCTACACATTAAAAGTAGTTTTTGGTCATTTTTTACCTTAAAAAACCTTGTTCATGGATGCATATGTGACTACTTTCCAAACAATTGTGTATGTACACAGTTTTGGAAGGTTTTTCTGCATATATCCAGCCCTATACGTGGAAAAATCCCCGATATCTGCATGGGCCGAAATGACTATTTTAGACTGGCCTAAAAATCCAAATTGACCATGTAAATTGAAAACATTTGCATGAAAATGGAAGAGGAGGACATGAGAAGTTACTTGGAACAAACGGTGTCGAATTTCGCTAGACGAAGCTCCCAGAATTTGTGTTGGAAGTTTTGAGCTCAAATGGGTAAAAATTTCAAATGATATGTAATTTTTGAAATTTTTACTATTTATAGAAATTTTTTGAAATTTTTGAAATTTTTGACCCCCTTTCTATAGTTTTGAACCGTTTTTGACCATTTTGGACCATTTTGGACTAATTTGATGATGCAGGAGTCCATTTTGAGCATTGTTTCGACCATGGTTTTGACTCGTTCGTGCCGCTTTTAGGTATTATGTCTAAACTGGAATATAGGTTAGATTTCACATCTATTTGCACTTTGCATGACCTTATAACCATTTCATTATAACCTTAGGTACGAACCCATTCTATCTTGTCACGAAACCTTCTTGTTGTTTTAGAAGTGACATGATGTGAATGGTAGAGCTTGACCATACATGGGTGCCCTAGTTAGCTCTTTTTTTGCATTTGGTGCCCATGCCAATATTTTCTTCCTTTAGGGTGTGGGATTCCTTTGTATAAGTATCACCATGTCTTTGCATAAGAGCCTCATACTCTTGATCTTTTTGCTGGCCTTTTTCCCCAGGACTCCCTTATGTCAAGTTGTAATTGCATTATCATGAGTTTTACCTACCTCATTGAGCCTTATGCCGGATTCCCTGACTTTGATTACCAACTATATAGCCCAAGCTTGTCTCATTTCTAGTCATGCAAAGCCATTTTATATATCCTTTATAGCTTGATTCCCCATTTTTACCAGGAGGGGACTTTCCCCTAAGTGTCGTTATCCTACACATGTGTCCTTGCATTGAGCATAGGTATGTTCTGCTGCTTGGATCTAGTTTGTTTTCCCATTGAAACTCATCTCCTACTAGTCTGTAACTATAAAGCACTTTTATTCTTTTTTAAGATTTTCAAAATATTTGAAAATTTCCAAAAAAAAATAAAAAAAAAACAAAAAGCTGGACAAGAAAAGATGTTATATTTGGCAGCAGTCGATTCATGTCACCTTCGAACATAGCACTGTATATCACATCCATTGGTTGGGTTAATATTTGTTAGCTGGAATATTTCACCTCCTGCGGACAGCAAGGTGTTCCACTGGTCTTAATGGTTCAGATCCGGAACAAATAGAGGATAGAGGTTGAAGACTCTCCCTAAACATTGTAGATATCTAGAATACAAGGCTTTGATAGTCCACCTGTGTACCTGCAATCAAGCTACATAAAATAGATCAAAGCAACCAGAATATGATCTACTAATCTATGCTAGTGACTAAGGAATCTAGCAACATATATGAAAAATCACAACAACAACAACATATGTGGGGCAGAAATCAACTTGCATTAATGAAATATGAAGAAATTTACAACCAAGCCTTAGGGTTGACATGCATCTCCACGAAACCAAATTCTGATCCCCAAAAGCTCCAACTCTAGATCTCTATTCTCTCTCCAAATGATCTTGTCCAAGAATCAATCCAATAGCATACCAATACCTCCAATGTTCTCCCCCTCAACCATGGCCATAAGCTTGTATTTATAAGGCTAGATGGATAGGGTAGGTTGAGAGATTTGTGGGTGAGGTGGTCTCCAATATCCTAGGATGGGGGATCTTGAGCTCAACTAACCCACTACAGTAGGGATAAGGGATATCTTGAGGCTTATCATCTAGAACCCTCGAGAAGCTCCTCTTTTTCTCCTTTTACCCAGGGTACCGTGTTTCTCCTTCCATGACAGAGCGGTTCTGGTAATAACTGCTTATGGACCAAGGGCAACAAGCGGTGGCACTGCTTATGGAAAACAGATGATGGGCGGTGTGAACAAGGGTACCACTCCTAGATAAAGGGGCATGCACGGTGCTGGGAATTTTCATGTAAGATTGATGAAAAACCATTTAGTTTCCACTCCAGAAACTGGGATTCAGGGCAAGTAGGTATGTCAAATGTCTTATCACATGATGGTGATAGGATTTTGGTATAACAGGATACCCTCCAAAGAATGAGTCTTAGAGGGATACAATAAACGAGAGATTTGAGAACAAGTCGTTGCCAGGAGATGAAAATGTTGGCTTGATTGAAGCATGTCGTCAAGTAGGCATCTATAGTACATCAGTATGTTGACTCATAGACACAAGTAACCAAACTCATAGCTACAGACCAATACAAGGTAGATCTATGAGTGGAATAAACAAGCATGGCTACTAGAATACAACGTAGATCCATGTGATAGAGGACTCAAACTTGGACATAGCTACCAGACATACAATGTAGATCTATGTCATACAAACGCAAATTTGAGCATAGCCACAACCATACAAATGTGGATCCATGCTAGATATACAAAAATCCATCGCAACCTGGGGAAACGAAATGAGTGCTTTAAACATATACCAAGGGTCTTCATCCCATCTTCCACAAAGTACAATTCTATCCATGTGATTACAATGATATGAAGTCGAACATGGTAGAAACCACTTGATTACCGGCCAATGATGTGAACTGTTAACAAGTGCGAGGGAGATCACCATTAATGTCAATGATTCCCAAGGTACTCTAGTACAATCTGCTAAGTGTGAATAGATGTCCTAATGTCGAACACCCAGTCGATTCTATTGATCAAAGGTCAATGATGTGAACCTATGTCGAGAGAGAGAGAATCTATCATTAAGGAATACAAATCTCAAGGTACTAAACATTGTTTCTAAGACTATTTCCTGGATGATAAGCTAATGTCAATGGGAATAGTCTCGTCGAAGGAGGGCCATGATGAGTCCCACATCGATGACACAAAACTAGGAACATAGTTCTAGAATGATGTGAATGTAGTAACCATATGACTTACTCAAATATACTGACACAAAGGCTGTGTAGACTGCAGAGGTAAGACTTCTTCAAATCCACTTTGAACATCAGGCGGCACGACAACAAGACTTGGCAGCATGACTAAACAGGACAGATACATGATGCGACAATGGACAATGCATTATTTTGAAAGACTCAAAGGATTGACATGACTCATGAAAGTGGATCGTCATGGAGATCAGCTAAATACCCAATTGACTGATTATGCAGACAAGTGCCATGTTCAAAGGTAACGACAAACAACTGCCATTATTTACAAGATGGTTCCCTTCCCATTTCCCCCATCATGATTGACGAGTGCCTCTTTTCGGTTTTACGAGTTCAAAGAGGGTAACAAACACTCGATATAGCTTGTCAGAAGACAAGTCCAGCCTCCTATGTTTTACGAACCTGAGAGAGGAGGGGTTTGGTCCCAAAATAGGTCTCTCAATGTTTAATTTAACGAGTCCATTGAAAAAAAACTTGGTATCGTTATTGTTAGGGAGTCTGAACAAATACGGAAGAAGACTCCAAAGGGGTCCTTTTTCATATGATTTAGTCTTTAAGGCCCAAAAAAGTGTAAAATCGTACCTTAGAGAACTCTTCTAGTCATGATTGGCTAGAGTGATCCTTTTTCGTAAATAGTCCTATCCGAACCAAAAAAGAGATAACCTACCATCGGACGGACGACTCTTCAAATACTTTAACAAGCGTGAAGAAGACAAGATCGCTCGACGATCTCTCCATGTTTAAGGAGCCTGAAAAGGGCTTAAAGAGAGCTCCATGAGGTTTTTTTACACAATGTCACTTTTTACGAGCCTAGAAAGATTCAAAAATGGAATTGACTATCTTTTCATGTTTAAGGAGTCTGAAAAAGAGGTGAAAAGAGGACTCCATGATGTTTCTTTACACAACATTGTATTTTATGAGCCTGGAAAGAAACTTGAATTGGACTCAGAACTTTGATACTAGATTTTAACGAGCATGACAAAGTTTCGTAATAAACGCTTAACGACCTTTTCCATTTTGTGAAAGTACGAAAGAGCCATAAACAAACTTCCTAAAGCTTTTACTAGAGTTCCCTTATCCTGCAGACGACTCAAAAACAAGTGTTAAATGCATTTAAGACCAACATTAAGGGATTACGACAAATAGATTTTGACTAAAACATGATTTTACATCAAAACTATAGTAGGTCGGACCCAAAAATGTCTATGTAAGTCAAGTGGATAGTAAAAAATAAAAACATTTTACTATTTACCTCTTAGCAGAGAGCACTTGGAGCATTTTCTAGCCAGATCTTCCACAGCTAATACCAGGAGTTCCCATCATCTGTTTCGAGCCTCATCAGTTTCAGGTAATTGCTAAGACCCCAATCTTTCATTTCATTGCTTCCATTTTGAGATTTGGTATGGTTTTGGGCCTATGTGGTGAACCCTAAAACTCATATGGATGGCACCGCAAATACCCCTTACGAGATACACGGTTCCACCCTAGAACCACGCCTATAATGCAATGGATAGGTGGTGCCACCGCCTGTCTCCAACGGGGCACAGGAGGTGCCAGCTGTGGATGACTCAAACAAATAGTATGGGAAAAATAACTTCATTAATTTGATTATTAATGATTTAAGGATGATTCTAATGCATACCATTGTTGTTTTTGGCAGGTCTAGGTGACTCAAACATGGTGATATGGAAGGAAAGAACGCATGATAATGAGGATGCTGCTGCTGAAAGAAGTGTGGTTTGCATTGCTGCACTCCGGGACTAGGGGCTCCTGAAGTTATTCCAGACCCCAAGCATGGTGTCCCACAAGATATTACTAGAACACATACTGTAAATGTGGAATCCAGAATAGCAGTATTTCGACATGGGGGCACATATACTTATAGTGGAGGTAGAGGATATCTACTTCCTGACTTTCCTATTGAGACGAGGTGCCCCCATATCATTGACAGGTTCCCGTGGTAGGGAAATTACTACCAGAGAGCTTATAGATCGACACTGTGCACCTAGAACAGGTACATCATGGAATAAAATCCCCATCAGGGTAGTGAAAAACAGTGCTCTATGGATCGTTCTATTCACCATGCAGAGGGTGACAGGTAGTCAGGGTGTGGACTAGGCTTCTAGGGCACATATGTTGTACTCCCTAGAGGCAATGGCACCTACGGTGTTCAACTGGGTGGAAGCAATGCTTCCAATCTTCAAGGATCAGCTGACTAAATGTCGGAAGGGAGAGCTGAAGCAGTTCTAGTTTGGTTCCATATTAGCCTACTTCTTCTTCGAGAGGGTTCCACATATGAGGCCCCAGGTGACTTTCCAGAGTCTGAGACCATGGGACCCCTGTATGCTGAGGTGGGTCTAGGTCATGGCTTGCACAAGAGAGGGAAGGGGTAGGGTGAAGTTTTGTGATACATTCTTCAGATGGCTGCAGGATTAGATGCTCATGGCTGAGGACTATACCTATGTAGGCATGAACTTCAAAGGAGATCCTGACCTACCACTACCACCTGGAGGGCAGTGGGGTGACATCGGTAAGAAGCAAGAAACCCTAAAATGGACAATGTTTTTATATTTTTTATGTTTTATATTTTTTATGACAAGTGACAAGACCTATTTGTTCTCATGCAGATGTTGGAGCAACAAAGCTTGGAGGAGCATCTCCATTGGATAGGAAAGCAAGAGCTTGCTTCATACCATGGGGTGATGATATCATTGGGGAGCTGGAGGAGAACCTGGAGAGGTTGACTCTAGACATCCTAGATGCCGACATAGATGACCTCCCGACTAGATATCAGAGATCTATAGCGGGAGTACCGGGCCAATTCAGCAGGCTACTACGTAGGGTGGCTCGAGCAGTGATGTGCTATCACGAGCAACATTAGTGTATGAGACATATATACTGAAAGCTGATAGCTTCAGGATTTTGTATGATGGTTTTTCCTGAAATCATATGTGCTTTAGATGAGGTTTCGAGACCTATTTTCTATAAAACATTTTCATATATATATATATATATATACGATGTTTATATGTTTCAAATGGGCAATGGATTTCTATGAGTTCTATGTGTCATTAAATGTTTATTTACAATGTACCATGTTTGATTTAATGTCATGAATGAGCAATATGCCAATATAGGATGTAATTAGCCAATGAATCAGTAACTACATTATGTTCCCTAGGGATATGCCTATAAGTAATAGTTTCAAACGATCTTTCTAACAAACGTACTCTCTGGAAGAGGTGGAGGAGTATTGAGTTCCTAATGGTGTAGACATGGTTTAAATGACAAACCATGAGGTGTGAGTCCATGAAGACTACTATATCATGAACATCCTGGGAGGCAGCTTTAGTCAGAATACCAATGACTGCTTCATAATCAGCGATGTTATTAGTAGCAGTACCTAAACAAACCGCTCCTGAACTGACCAAATCTTTAGCTGGGGAATAAAGAACCCAAGCAGCCAAGGCTAGATTCAAGGTGTGGTGGCAAGCACCATCAGTAAAGCTGTATAAAGCATTCTACATGACCAAAACATGGTATAAATAGATGCAGACACTAAAACTCAAAACCATCTTGAAAATACTAAAAGCACAATGAAAGTCAATCAATATACATATATACAAGATACTATCCAAGAAAACCTAGGCATAGTACCTTTTCAGGTACAACCCATTGAGAGGTTGCCCCAAATGGATTCCATTATAATCAACCAACTTGTAAGCTCCTTTCTCTAACACATTAGAAATAATGAAAGGTCCATACCACATGGACTTGAACTTACCCTTCCCTAGTTTGTCATATCTCTAGTCACAAGTCAATACTAGGTCACCCTCGTTGAAAAAAGGAGGTTGGATAGATTTATCGTACTTTGCCTTGACGTGTTTCTTGTGTGCCTCATTAGCCAAGGTAGCATCTCTATGAGTCTCATCAAGGTTATTTGATTACAAAAATCTCTCTTCCTTTGCAGAAATGTCTGGGAGAAGTTTGATGGCAAGTTGTAAAGATGGAATCTGGCATTGGATTGGCAAGCCTAGCTTCAAGTCCATAGACAAGCTGGAATGGCATGAAACCAGTAGCTATTTTCATAGAATTCTGATAAGCCCAAGTGTAGCTAGGGTTTTACCCCTATCTTGTGTGAATGAGCACCTACTAAGGATAACTGACTCCTTAGTAGCAGTTTAGTAAAAAGTAAATAACAATGCTAAACAGGAATAAAAACTAATCTAAAACACGTGCATGAAACAAGACAACAAAATATAAAGAAAACTGTAGCTAGGGTTTTACCCCTAGCTTGTGCGAATGAGCACCTACTAAGGATAAATGACTCCTTAGTAGCAGTTTAGTAAAAAGTAAATAACAATGCTAAACAGGAATAAAAACTAATCTAAAACACGTGCATGAAACAAAATAGCAAAATATAAAGAATAGTTTTTTATTGATATTACCTCCGATGTGGAGGTTGGTGAAGCCCTTTGCGCTGATCCGAGAGGTTGCTCCGAGCTCCAGCTGATCCTTCTCTTTCTCCGGTGGTGGAAATGGGCCAAAAGGGGCTCTCAATGGTGAAAGTAGCTCAAAGGGTGAGCTAGGGTTTCAAGAGCAATTTTGGCAGTGTGAGGATGCTTGTGACTGTGGATGTGAAAAGAGGGGTCTCCATCACTTATTTATAGTCTTTTAGTGGTGGAGTGCTTGCCCGTGATTTTTGGAAACCATGTGGTTTAGGGCAGCTGTTTAGGGTTTTTTCCTCCTTTTCCTCATTATTTTATATTTTTTCTTCCCTTTTGGGGATTTTTGCTATTTTAGAGGAATTTTGGATATTTTTGGAGGAAAAAGGGGGTTTTTTGGCATTTTGGAGGCATTTTAGGCCTTTTGGAGGCTTTTTAGAGGTTTTATGGCCTTTTGGAGGCTTTTTGGTGGGATTTTCAGGTTTTTGAAGGAAATATGATAGGAAAATGGACAAATGAGCCATGTAGTGGGGTAGATGAGGTAGTGAACACTTTTTGGGTGTTAACAGATTGCCCCCTGATGTGCAAGGGCAGGAGCTCATCATATGGCCGATGGACATCATAAGTCATATATGGTTTTCCTAGGGTGTGGAGAAGAGAAGAAACAAACTGAAGCTTGGAACAATGATCCTGAACCAACTGCAAGAACCAAAAGTACATAACCTCAATAATGGATGAGGAATCATCTGATCATATGGAAGAGGCGGGCATTCCCATGCTCGTATCAAGATATAACATAATAATAACAATGGGGTCCTGACATATACATGGCCTCAAATACTGAATGAGGAAGAATCTCAATATATGGACGAGGCAGGCATACCCATGCTCGTATCAAGATACATAAACATAACTGTGAGTCCCGAAAAGAGGGACCTGTAGGATGCCATACTGCTTGCTGGAACATACTGCTGGGCTGATCATGTCTGAGCTGAAAAACTGATGCACTGGAATGGTGCTACTGAATGTGGTACCAAAGGAACTGATGAGCTACTAGATCAGAGTTACAAGGGTCACACTCACAATGGTACACTGAACTGGAACTGAACTGGGTACTCAAGGAAGTACAGAACTGAAGGACTTCTGAATACAATCGCCAACGCAGCCCGAACATCCACGGGAACATATAACTGGGCATTCCCAAGTGACTCACCAATGTGCTAGAGTCGGGGGAAATCCGGGGTCTTCGACAAATAATGGAAGGGATATAAATCCTGCGCGATTCTCAACGATGCAATCAAGGTGTTGAAGTCAAGCATGTGAGAAACAACCATTCGGAGAGGCAATGATGAGTCCTCCCAAAATGGTCCGTAGGCACTCACCACAGATGGTGATGGGTTCAAGGCGCAGGGGCCTCTGGGTCTATCCTCTAGAATAGAGGGGCTATCGTCAACAGAGGGAGACCTGCAACTATCAAGGCAATGATGGTTCCTTAACAGGAGCGTGAGGTGGAAAACCAAAATGCAATAGTACTGATGGTAGGATTGATGACCTGGGGGGAATAATTGGGCAAGTAGAGTGGGTGGACTCAAACTTCCTTTGTTCAGAGTATGTTGGCGGGGGTGATCGGGCAGCATATGAAACTAATTGGTGGTAAGGGGGTCATAGCTGTGTTGGATCTGGGAGGGTAACTAGGCTGAGGGAGACTCAAGTTGTAGTAAAATGGTAGGAGACTGCAAAATACTCTGAACAAAGGCGACCTGATTGGGGGTACTGCCGAGAGGATAGATCATAGTGCCAAGAGGCACGGTTGGACTTCTTCATGGGTTAGGGAACGAGAAGAAGTGTGTATATAAAATGGTACTATCATGTGGATTTTTCAAGCCCAGGACAGTTCATGCTCGTGGTTGCTTTCAATTTTAAGGAGTCTGAAAGCAATAAGAAGACTCTGAAGTGAGAAAGGTATGGTACTATCATGTGGATTTTATGAGCCCAGGACAGTTCATGCTCGTGGGTGCTTTCAATTTTAAGGAGTCTGAAATCAATAAGAAGACTCTGAAGTAATGGAATGGTATGGTACTGTCATGTGGATTTTTCGAGCCCAGGACAGTTCATGCTCATGGTTTCTTTCAATTTTAAGGAGTCTGAAAGCAAATAAGAAGACTCTGAATAGATGTAATGGTACTGTCGTGTGGTTTTTTACGAGCCCAGGACAGTTCATGCTCATGGTTGCTTTCAATTTTAAGGAGTCTGAAAGCAATAAGAAGACTCTGAAGCGATGGAATGGTGCTGTCGTGCAGATTTTACGAGCCCAGGACAGTTCATGCTCGTGGTTGCTTTCAATTTTGAAGGAATCTGAAAGCAAATAAGAAGACTCTGAAGTAATGGAATGGCCAGGCAAGGAGGAAGTGTTCAATCAAGGAACATTTATGATGACCAGGAACGAGGGTGGGGGGGAAACACTGGTGGGCCTCCTTGCGGGGTGAATCAATGGTGGCAAAATAATGCAACATTTGCAGTATGACAGGAGTGGATGGATCATGTAAAAAGTGTGGAACAATCGGATGGCGGTCGATGTGACGCGCAAACCGAGGTGACTAGTGGTGTCAAAAAATGGGTGAAAAAAATGACATAGAAAAAGAATGCGACGAGGTGACCGACGTGATGGGCTCATTGCTCTGATTCCAATGGTGGAAACGGTTCGAAAAACGGACTTCGTATGGGTTCAGAACGGCCAAAACAAGAAAAAAGTCAACAGACTATAAATAGTAAGTGGGCCTAACATGACAAGTGTCATTTGTACTATTTGACTTTGACTAGTGTTCGGAGTGGACCAGAGCTGAGGTGGAATTTCTGGACGATCCGACCGACCGATTTCAGATTCAGGAGATACAGGTATTCCGTCAAACTCATACCTGCATTGTCATTGGGTTCGGGGGGGGGGGGGAGGGGGTCCCAGGGTACTACTTGTACGGTCCACGTGGGGTGGATCGCGGGTTAGCGGGGCAGAACCGCGGTTAGGGACCGTGGGTTTAGGTCCGACAGTCACGGTTAGAGACTGTGGGTTTAGGCCCGACAGTCGCGGTTAGAGACCGTGGGTTTAGGCCCGACAGACGCAGTGAAGGACCGTGGGTTTAGGCCCGACAGTCGCGGTTGGGGACCGCGGCTGTATGCCTAACAGCCGCGGTCGGGGGTTTTTTTTTTTTTTTTTTGAAGGGGAAGGACGATTTGTTTGACATGAGGCTGATGAGGTTCCTTTGCATGATTGACAGGATGCCGCAGGTGTTACATGGTGTGATTGATATGCCAATCTAGGATGTTATTGGCCATTTGATCTGCGACACTATTGTAAGCTCTTGGAACATGTGTGAATGTGATGGATTCAAACTGTCGGCTGAGTTGTTTCGTACGCAGGAATTTTCTAAATAGGCAAGGATCACGCACCTGGTAGCAGTTGTTGAGCTAGGAGACAAGTAGCTGGGAGTCCAGAAACACATGAAGGTGACATATGCCCATCTGGAGGGAAGCAGTCAGGAGACCGGTCACAGCATCATACTCCGCCTGGTTATTGGTAGCGGCGCCTATACATATTCCGTCAAGGTGAATCAATTCGTTGGAAGGGGAATATAAGACCCATGCTGCAGAAGCCAGGTTGGGAGACTAGCGGCTTGCGCCATCAGCGAAGCCAATGTAGTGAGGTGGAAGATGGTCCATCTGTGGGCATGCAAAAAATGATGAATGTAAGATTATGGTAAATAAGGTGGAAAACAAAAAGAGAGCAAACTGTACAAGGCAGACCCATGAGGTCACGGTTTCAGTTAAGGGTAAAAACGTTTAAGATACAACCCATTACGGGGGTTACGTAAAGGGTGGCCTTCAGAATCAGCTAAAATGTATGCCCCCTTGCCGAGGCAAGTCTGCACAATGTAAGGGCCTTGCCACATGGATTCAAACTTTCCTTTACCGGTTTTGTCATGGGCTTGGTCATAGGCGAGGACGAGATCCCCTTCGTGGAAAGTTCGAGGGTGGACATGCTTGTCATAACCGGATTTGGAGCGGTTTTTGGCCGCTTCGATGTTCTGGAGAGTGGCACGACGATCTTCATCTGCTTGTTCGAGGGATAGTAAACGTTGCTCAAGGGGGGAGGTATCGGGGAGGAGTTCAACGGCGATATGCAAGGCAGGTATCTGACACTCGATGGGGAGGACAGACTCTACACCGTGAACGAGATGAAACGGGGTAAAACCAGTGGCGGTCTTGGTGGAGGTACGGTAAGCCCATAAGGCAGGGAAGAGCATATGGTGCCAATTGGACTTATGCCGGTCAACAATGCATTGAAGTATGGTTTTTAGGATTTTGTTAACAGCTTCTACTTGACCGTTCCCTTGAGGGTAGTAAGCAGAGGAAAATTGGTGTTCAAACTTGAGGAGGGTGGATAACTCGCGCCAGACAGAATCTTCAAAGTGTGATCCATGGTCTGAGACCAACTGTTTAGGGACCCCGAATCGAGTGATAACATGGTTAAAAAAGGAACGAGCAGCAGTGTCAGCGGTACAGTTGAAGGTGGGCATGGATTCCGCCCATTTGGTGAAGTAATCGATGGCGACGACAATGTACTTATGGACGTTCGCAAATGGGGGTCTACACTCCATGAAGTCGATGGCCCACTTACAAAAGGGACCAACGGTGACGACTGGGTGTAAAGGAGCAGGTGGTGTCTGGGCCTTAGGGGCAAAATGTTGGCAGTTATGGCAATGCTTGACCGCAGTGATGCAATCGGTGAAAAGTGTGGGCCAGAAGTATCCAGCGCGGATGACCTTTTGGGCAGTGGCCATCCCTGAGAAATGGCCACCGCAGGCACCGCTATGACAATCATTAAGAACGTGCTCAGCTTCCTCATGTGTAAGGCAACGACGAAGAATTGTGTCGACCCCTCGCCGGTAAAGGATATCTCCTAAGAGGAGGTAGCGAGAGGCCTGGTGACGGATATGACAACATCCATTACGAGTGACTGTGGGTCAGAACTTCTACGTGCGTAAGTATAACAAGATATCACCGTACCTTGGGTCATCAGACGAGATAGTGAACAGGGGATTGTCAGGTAACTCATCGGAGATGGGTGGGGCCGGGAGAAAGGAAGGGAGATCAGTGATGAGCTGGGCAAGCGCAAGGGATTTAGTGCTCTTAGGTGTTCGGAATGTGAGGTCATATTCTTGGAGGATAATGACCCATTTAGCCACACGACCTTGCAGGAGCCACCGGTTTAGGAGATATACCATGGGGTTGGAGTCGGCGACGACTGGGGTATGACTAAGTAAAATGTAGTGGCGCAATTTTTGGACGGAAAAGACCACTGCTAGGGCTAGTCTCTCCTCATATGGGTAACGTAGGGGTGGGCCAGACAAGGTCTGGATGACGTAGTAAATGACATGCTCTTGGTGTGAGGTGTCTTCTTGAACCAAGACTCTGGACATAGCATGCTCGAAAGCTGAGACGTAGAGAATGAAATCCTGAGAAAAATCCAGAGGGGAGATCAAGGGGGCTTGTGTGAGAGATTTTTTGAGGGCTTCGAATGCAGCTTCTGCTTGCTCGTCCCAGACAAAGGGGATGTGGGTACGGAGCAGGTGCAAGAAACCATGAATGGTTGTGGCGTAATCAGGAACGAAGCATCGAAGGAAATTGGATCGCCCTTGCAAGCTTTGGAGTTTCCGGAGCGTGCGAGGAGAGGGAAGATCTAAGATGGCTTGGAATTTCAGGTGATCAACAGTAATTCCTTTCTGGGAAACAATGAAACCGAACAATCGGCCTGCCGAAATGCAAAAGACACACTTGTGTGGGTTCAAGCGGATCTGATATTTGTGACAACGCAGAAAAAATTGCCGAAGGTCGTTAAGATGGTTTGATCGTTTCCGGGAACGAGCTGTAAGGTCATCAAGGTAGACGAGCAGGATATGGACCAAATCATGAAAGGAGTAAGTCATGGCCTGCTGGAATGTGGCACCAGCATTTTTTAGGCCAAAAGGCATGACGCGATAGGCAAAGGTGCCCCATGGGGTAGTAAAGGTAGTTTTGTACTGGTCTTCCTTGCGGATTTGGATCTGATTGTATCCGGAAAAACCGTCCATGAACGAGAGGATTTCATGCCCCGCACACGCATCGATGAGCTGGTCAATAAATGGCATGGGGAAATTGTCTTTGGGACAGGCGCGGTTTAAATCTCGGAAGTCAGTGCATACTCTAATGGTGCCTTGTTTTTTGTTAACGGGCACAGGGTTTGAAACCCAGGTGGTATAGGCAATAGGATAAATGAAGCCTGCCTTACGAAGTTTCTCAATCTCTGCTTTGACAGCTGGTTGTTTTGAGGGATGAATGGGACATTGTTTCTGACAAACGGGGGGAAGGTCAGGCCATGTGTCAATGTGGTGCTCTATAATGGCAGGGTCAAGACAGGGCATTTCGGCATAGGACCAGGAAAAGACATCACCGAATTCTCTGAAGAGTTTCTTGTATTCTTCAATCTCTTGTTCACTGCAAGAGGCTCCTAAAGTGATGAGTTCAAGGGACCTTCCTGGGGCAGCGATATCAATTTGGATGATAGGTGAGATGTTGGCCATATTACCCTCCTCGAAGGCATCAGGAGCAAGAATAGGGTCCTTGAACTAGTCGACCTTGGGGGGAAGGAAGTATTTGGATTCAACTGCAAATTGGGTAGTAGTGTTAGAAGAGGATTCATCTGGGAGAAAGTAGGAACGGTGGTGCATGTCATCCCAGAGATACTCCGGGGCAGTGAGAGCCTCGAGGATCTCCTCATCAGTGTGGAAAGTTTGTGTCATCAAATCGGTTGATGAGGGAGTATCAGCGGAAGAGATCATATAAATGGTATTAACCTCTCCGGAAGGGGGAGAACTCGAGGGGTGGATCTCCTCAATGGTGGGTGGTGCGGTCTCAAGATCCAGATTGTTCATCTCAAAGAGAGCTTCTCTGTAATCGGGGAGATCGGGACAGTGATTGGTGTAATTCCCATAAATACCGCATATGGCATAGGGGTGATTAGTGCGCAGGGATTTGTCGCGAGGCTTGGGGGTTGGATCCAGGTGGACAACTAGGATAGTAGGGTCGTCATCAAGCAGTTCCATGTGTGCCTGTAATGCCGATAAATAAGGACATTGGTGAGTCACATGGCCCAACTCATCGCACAGCGAGCATTTGGGAGGAGCACGAAATATAGGGGGGTTTTTTACTGTCTTGGGAGGTGGGACAGCAGAGTAAGGTTGGGGGCCTCTGCCCCCAGTTGGTTTGGTAGCAGGAGGGGGGGGGTTCGTGGAAGACGACGGGGTAGCGACACCGGGAGGTGGTTGACTAGTAGTGACAATGGGTTGCACCGGTTGCAGGACGACATCTGGTGTCGGTGGGGGAACGGGAGGTGAAAGATACCAAACGGGTAATCCTAAGGTTAAACCAGGGAGGCTGAGGGTAGCCATGACCGGGGCGCTAACTACTTCTGATGGAGGGAAGAGGAAAGGGATGGTATGGATGGGGGTAGCACCAATGTGGCTAGGTACCAAAGGGGGTTTAGGCAACAAGGGCGGTTGATTAGTAGGAGTTCGCGTATTATGGGACAGGGTACACAAGTCAGACACGTCAGTGGCGGGTGACGAGGGTGGAATAGATTGGAAGGTCGAGGTCATAGGTGCATCTGAGTAAACTCTGGGCCCCATAGAGGAAACAACTGAAGTGGTGGCACCCGAAACAGGTTGTTCAACCATGGGGAGAACATTTTCGATTGCCGCGGGGGCATTGGGATCGTAGTAGGTGAGTTGGTCAACCTTGACCACGCGTCCCTCGTGGGGGAACATCATGGTACAAAAAACAGAAGAAGAAACCGCCTGCATGGCGTACATGTAGCTGCGGCCAAGTAGAAGGTTATAATCAAGCTATGCATTGATAACCTCGATGTCGATAAGGACGGTTTTTCCAGCCAGCTGGACGGGGACATTAGTTAATAGGCCTTGTGGTTGAGCCGACCGGCCGTCGTAGGCTCGCAACGCAGTAGTGGACGGCTAGAGAGGGGGGGATCCCAATTTCTGCTAGATGAGGGTGAACATGACACATGTAGAGGCACCTTCATCAATAATGCATCGATGGATGACAAAATTCTGAACGGAAACACAAACTTGGAACGCTAAAGTGGAAGGCATGCGGGGTTCGGATTGGTCCAAATCAAATGCCATTAGACTCGAATCATTTGGATCGATAGCCCCAATGGCTGAGAGTAAAGTCTTGTGCTGTGACGAGCAGTTTTTTAAGACTTCTAACGCAGACATGGCTGTGGGGGATTAGGCTAAGTCATTGACAATGTTGTAGTTGGACGCAGCCCACGCATTGGGGTTATTGTTGATACGACGAAGTGGGAAATGAGGTGCTTTGGGAACGCCATCTAGTGGCGGTGGAGGTATATGTAACGCCTGATCAGTGGGATGAGCATTAGTGGGTTTATCGACGGGAGGGGCTTCAGGGGTGGTACCATATTGGGTCCGCCGGGTCTGGAGGTTGACCTCATCGGATGACATCATCAACAAATGGTGGGTACCTGAGTCATGCATGGGTTGATCAGGAGCAGCGTAAGTGATTTGTTGTTGGGTTGGTACGTTGGCTTGCGGGGCAGCCAATGGTTGGGTGTTCACTACGCCTTGGGTTGGTAAGGGGTTTTGCAGCACCAAAGGTGGCTGTTGAGGTTGTGGGGGGTTGGGTGGTGCTTGAGGAGCCGCTTGCCCTTGGCGATGGGCATCTTCAGCCCAAAGTTGCCGAACTCGCTCCATGTGTTGGCAAAAATGTGTGTAGTGGACATAGACCCCGCAAATAGAACAAGGATGGTTTGTGCGCAAATTGGGGTTTTTAGCCTGCTTGGGCGGGCGATCAGGGTTCTGGTTAGCAGGGGCCGCATTATTATTATCAGGGGGATTAGGGGGTTGACCAGCTTGGTCTACAGGTTGGTTATTCCCACGATTTCGGCCCCTGCCACGGTTTGGTTGGCCCTGGTTGCGTTGGTTGTTCTGGTTTTGCTGCAGGTTTTGTTGAGTGTAAACTTGCCCTTGGGCAGCAGGTGGATTTTGAGGTTGCGCAGGTGCTGGAGCAGGTTGCGGTGGATGATATGTAGGTGGAAGCTACGCAGGGGTAGCAACTTGAGGGGGTTGCTGATAGGGCTGCGGGACAGGTTGTGGGCTTTCCGCAGGGGCTGCCTGTGGCGGGTAATAAGCGGGTTGGGCTGGTGAAGGCGCAGGAGCTGGTGCAGCTTACTGGTGGTAGTAGGGCTAAGGTGTGACCGGGGGGGTGTAAGCGTGAGTCGCATGACTGAAACACTACGGTGGACATGAGGGTCCATGAGAATGGTGGTGTGCCATGGGAGCATACGAGTTGGTTATTCCAGACTGGGAGGTAGCCTGCGAAAGGTCAGGGCCAGGGGCAAGACGTGCTATGGAAAATGGTTGGGTATGCGAAGAGACACGGCCAATGATGCTGTCGGCAGCGTGGGATGCCCCCGGCGCATCATGCTGGGAAGACTCGCCGCGAGGGGCGTCAGGTATGATGGTATAGAGATACCCCGACTGGGCGTAAATGAGGTCGAATTGTTGGGCCTTAAGGATGGCCTCTTCTTCAGACTGGGGTCTTTCGGATGCCAGATCCTTAGCAATGACAGGAAGGAGGGATTTGAGGAACCAATCCAGGAAGATACGATCGTCTAACTTAATCTTGCATAGGCTACGGCGTCGACGCCACTCATGAATGTGGTCCGTGATGTGGGTAGCCATGTTCTGTCTACACGATAGTAGGATCTCAACACCCGCATCATAGTGGACAGGTAACTGGAAGAACTGCAGGAAGGTGGAGGCAAGGGAAACAAAGGTGGCATGGGTCCCATGGGGTTGCTCGATATACCATTTGGCTGCAGAGCCAGTGAAGGTACGCTGTAAGAGACAGAGGCGGATAGAGTCGTCTACTATGGAGTTGGAGGAACACCATAGATGGAAAGACATAACGTGGTTTTGTGGGTCCGCGCCTGCCTTTCCCTCGAACTTAGGGATGTCAGAGGGGAGCTTGGTGGGCATGTGAGGCCACGCAGGGTCGTGTCGGATAGGGTCGTTAGTTAATCTGGCTAGGTCAGGCAGGTTGAGATTAGCCATGAATGGCAAACAGGAAGTAGGATGTGACACGGTAGTGGGTTGGACCAAGTTGAGGCCAATGCCCCCAAGTCGAGGGGTAGCGTTAGGGAGGTTGCCCCCAAGTGGGGGAACTAAGGTGATGTGGGATGGTCCTGCACCACCTTGGGTAGTGTGAGCCAATGACGGAGTGGGAATAGGTATTCCTGCTGCGGGAATAGGTGCTGTGATGGGAATGGTAGATGGGGGCCCCATGGAGGGCATACCCAAAGTAGGTGTGGTAGCTGGTGTAGTGGTGGATGGGCCACCAGCGATCTCTACCAAGACAGGAGTGGAAGTCACGCCAGCCATGGAGCTAGTAGGAGCAGTGTAAATGGGATTCTTAGACTCTGGCTCAAAATCAGAGGTAAAATAAGGGGCGTCACTATTGGGTGACGGAGTCCGATGCCGCTGATGAGTGGAGTCAAGTGACAAGGTTCGAGTTCTATGATAAGTGGTATCAAGTGAAGATGATCTGTTTTGATGACGGGTGGTGTCAAGTGAACCGTGCTACGGGGGTTGGCCCCTGAGGGGCCAAGAATGTCTAAGAGACTCAATGGTGACAGATGGTGTCAAATCTATGTGGGATGAGGTGAGTAAAAAACAGCTCAAAAACCCTAATGCAACCGAGTGTACAGAAGGAGAGCTCAAAAAATAGGGCACTCAGGCCAAAAACCAACTCAAAACACCCAATGTAACAGCTGTTCTACAATAGGTGGAGTGTCAACAGAAATGGTCAGAATACCAACAAACAACAGGTTTCCTAAAAATAAAAACGGTGGACTCACTAGACCAAAAGGAGGTAAGGGAGCATGCAAACACCTAACTAAAAGTATTCTGACTCAACCAGACATATCCTCTGCAAGGTGATGAAATCCAAGTCAGACAATATGAATAGGAAATCCAAGTGGCTAAGATATCCCCCTACCAGGAGGGACACTGGGAAGTCAATCCTGGAAGAATGGAAACTAAGATACCTCATTCATGACACGTCCAGAAAGGTGAATCTGTCGTTTGGTCCTTTTACCGCAATACCCCTATCCAGGGATATCCCGAGAACTGCGAAAGGTAGCCCTTCAGTTACTGAATGGAGTGCGGTATTCCACTGAGGCCTCCGGAACCAATCTCGCGACTTCAACCCTCCTAAGGGAGAGGCCCTCTGGTAAACTGGTGGTGACCGTGCCAAAAAATACTAGGGGATTTTGGTTCCCTAATTAGACAATAGCTATGTCTCAAGTGTAAGTAACCGAGGGGTTTTATTGGAAGCCTATCCCCCCAATCCTACCTAACTACAAAGATTCTTTTGTGTTCCCCAAGTGGGGTTAGAATGTTGGTTGAGTTAAGTAGTTTTTTAAGTCTCACTTGAATTAGGTGATAGAGTGTGTGCTCGTGAGGTGATGAACCCGAAATAGAAGTGCCACACAAAGGGGCAACCTTCTAATCAATAATATTGAATCCACAACTTTGACATGCAAAATTTTCTGAAAAAATGTTGAAATTTCAAAAAAAATGGAACAGAAATTATGTTGCAGAAAAGGCTGTAAGGAAGTAAGGCTGCAGGTGGAACAGGTGGCTGTGCAGATGCAGAAAATATTGCAGCAAAGGGGCTGGGTTTAAAAACAGTAAAATATGCAGAAAACAGGCCACGGGTTTGAGGCAAAAGCGAGCGGTCAGACCGCGGGTTTGAACGAAACAGACGCGGATAGGTCGCGGCTTTCTGGACGACAAACACGGTCGGGTCGCAGCTAGGGGGCTGAAAGCCGCGTTTGGGTCGCAGCAAATGGGATGAAAATCGCGTTCGGGATGCAGCTAGGGGGCTTAAAAATGGCGTTCGAATCGCAGCAAATGGGCTAACAGTTGCGGTTGGGACACAGGAAAATGGCCAACAGGCGCGGCCAGATCACAACAAACAAGCTAAATAGCCACATCGGATCGCAGGTAACAGACTTGAATCCGGCGGCAGGGCGCCTGAGACGGTCTGATAGCCGCGGTCGGGTCGCAGGTAGAGGCCTGAAAGACACGGTTGGGACGCGACTGCAAAAGGAAAAAACGCGGTTTACGGCGGTCGAAAGGGACAACCGAAAGGAAAAAACTAACTGAAAACAGAGATTCGAAAGAAAAACTAGCGGAGTAGCCAAAACTGTAGCTAGGGTTTTACCCCTAGATTGTGTGAATGAGCACCTACTAAGGATAACTGACTCCTTAGTAGCAGTTTAGTAAAAAGTAAATAACAATGCTAAACAGGAATAAAAACTAATCTAAAACACGTGCATGAAACAAAACAGCAAAATATAAAGAATGGTTTTTTATTGATATTACCTCCGATGTGGAGGTTGGTGAATCTCTTTGCGCTGATCTGAGAGGTTGCTCCGAGCTCCAGCTGCTCCTTCTCTTTCTCCGGTGGTGGAAATGGGCCAAAAGGGGCTCTCAATGGTGAAAGTAGCTCAAAGGGTGAGCTAGGGTTTCAAGAGCAATTTTGGCAGAGTGAGGATGCTTATGACTGTGGATGTGAAATGAGGGGTCTCCATCACTTATTTATATTTTTTTAGTGGTGGAGTGCTTGCCCATGATTTTTGGAAACCATGTGGTTTAGGGCAGTTGTTTAGGGTTTTTTCCTCCTTTTCCTCATTATTTTATATTTTTTCTTCCCTTTTGGGGATTTTTGCTATTTTAGAGGAATTTTGGATATTTTTGGAGGAAAAAAGGGGTTTTTTGGCCTTTTGGAGGAATTTTAGGCCTTTTGGAGGCTTTTTAGAGGTTTTATGGCCTTTTGGAGACATTTTAGGCCTTTTGGAGGCTTTTTGGTGGGATTTTCAGGTTTTTGAAGGAAATATGATAGGAAAATGGACAAATGAGCCATGTAGTGGGGTAGATGAGGTAGTGAACACTTTTTGGGTGTTAACACCAAGGAGCATAGAAAAGGATGAGGTGCCAATTGGATTTATGATCTCCAACCATCCAACAAAGCATAGTTTTCAAAACCTTGTTAATGGCCTCTACCTGACCATTAGCTTGCGGATAATATGGCGTAGAGTTTTCATGGCGAAAACCTAGCTTGGCACTTAATTCCTCCATCATTTGATTACAGAAATGAGATCTGTGATCAGTGACGATGGACTACGGAACTCCAAATCTAGCTATGATATGATTGAACAAGAAGAGAGTAGTAGTCTTACCATCTTCTGCATATGTAGGCATGGCCTCAGCCCATTTGGTGAAATAATCCATGGCTACAATGATGTAACCACGGGGTGAAGTAGAGCGGGGTGGGTGCACTTTTTAGGGTAAAAATGTTGACAAGGTGGGAATTTATGAACAGCCTCATGATAGTCTTTGAATACCGAAGGCCAGAAATAGCCAGTGCAAATGATTTTCTGGGCTATAGTCATCCCAAATAAATAACCACCACATGCTCCAGAGTGGCAATCATTCAACTCGTGGTCAGCCTCCTCATGGGTGAGGCATCTTCGGAGAATGGAGTCAATCCCACGCCTATACAAGGTATCATTCAAGATAATATAGTATTTTGCATGGTGACAAATACGGCGACAATCATCACGAGATAAATGTGGCTGAAAATGTTGGGTCTGGAGATAAATCAACAAATCTCCATACCAAGGATCAATAGTGCTAATTAGGAACAGGAACTCATACGAAAATAAAATCACCGGGCTCAAATTTCGTTGTAGCACAGGGAAGATCACACATAAGCTCTGCAAAAACCAAGGATTTCTTTGATGTGGCCTTGGCAAACTCTAGATCAAACTCCTGAAGGATGAGGATCCAATGGGAGTACTTTCCCCTGAGTACCTAACAAGTTAGAATGTAGTACATCGGGTTTTGGTCTAACAATACGGTGGTAGTGCGAAGCAGAATGTAGTGACAAAACTTTTGTATAGCAATGACCATGGCCAATGCTAACTTATCCACATGTGAATAACAAGTTTCAGAATCGATAAGGTTCTTACTGGCGTAATAAATCACATGCTCCTGACCATGGAGATTGTCCTGCACTAAAACCATGGCGATGGTAATAGCGGAGGTAGCAATATACAAGAGAAAGTCCTTTGAATAATTAGGGGGGTGTATCATGGGTTATTGAGTCAGAGTGTGCTTAAGATTATCAAAGGTGCGTTGGGCCTAATCATCCCATAAGAATGGAGTATTCTTCTTGAGGAGACGCATATGACCGTGCATTTTCTCTGCGAAATTGCACATGAAACAGCGGAGAAAGTTTTCCTTCCCCTGCAAACATTGGAGTTCAGGGAGGTTGGTTGGGGCTGATAGATCAAGAATAGCAGCAATCTTCAAAGGATTGATCCATATCATGCCATCTTTGGATACCACAAATCCAAGTAGACATCTCGTCTCAACGCAAAAAACACATTTATGCGGATTGAGCTGTATATTATAATGATGACATCTCAGGAATATGTCTCTGAGATGACCAAGGTGGTCCTCCCGTTGCTGTGAATGAGCAGGGAGTTCATCAAGGTATGGTTCAACAATATGTTTAACGTCATGAAACGCATAGGACATCGCATGTTGGAACATGGCTCAAGCATTTTTTAAGTCGAAAGGTAAATTCTTATACGCAAAGTTTCCCCATGGGCAAATGAATGCCTTATGTTGATCGGAGGGAAATATCTCAATTTGATTATAGCCAAAGAAACCATCCATAAATGAAAACATGACACTTCCAGCACAGTTGTCGATAATCTGATCAATGTGCGGGGTAGGAAAGTTGTCCTTGGGACAAGCTTTATTTAGATCCCTAAAGTCGATGCAGATTCTAATGGTGCCCTATTTTTTATTAACAGGGACAACATTCGATACCCATTCTATCAGAGGTCCAGGATAAATAAAACCATCTTTTAGAAGTTTCTCAATCTTAGCTTTAATAGCTGTGGCCTTCCGAGGATGGACTTGCCTAAGTTTCTACCTGACAAGTTTATCCGTGGGATAAGTTTTAATCTCATGGAAAACAATGGAAGGGTCAATCCCTAGCATCTCTTCATAGGACCAGGCGAAAATATCACGGAATTCCTTAAAAAGTGCCTTATATGCTTCAAATTCATCTGTGGAGCAGTTCTACCCAACATGAACATGCTCGATAACATCAGGCTTGGTTGATATGTCAATTGGGTTCGTCTGAGTAACATGGATCTATGATGGTGATCCACCTAGATGGGATCATTTGAATTCATGATCTCCATAATGCACTCATTGGAAGGAAAAGTCTCAGAGAGATAGTCTAGAACTGGAAGAGAAGGTTCTAAACAGTATGGTAAATGGTAAGGATCCAAAGCCACCAGATGAAAGTCATTGGTGTGATCATCAAAAAAATTTTGAATGGTGTCATACATAGCTTCATGAGGACTCAAAGAGGTGGACTCAATAAATTTTTTTCCTTTAGGCTCATAATCAGATGAGGCGATCATATGTGCTGTTGCAGTATCTGTGCGAGGAGGAGTAGATGGAAAAATCCCCATAAGGGATGAATCCTTCTGCATGCCTACCCCAATCGACTGGTAAGGAATAGGGGACTGGCCTAACATGGGGATGTTATTAGTCATGGAGGTAGTAACATCTGGCATACAGAAATCAAGTTGATCAATAGTAACAATTCTCCCTAGATGCGGGAATTGGACTATTCGAAACACTGTTGAAGCAACAACAGTCATGGCATAGAACCAATTCATTCCTAGAAGGAGGTTGTAATATAAAGGGGCATCTACCACTTCCACTCAGATAGAAATGATTTTTCCCCTCAGCTCGACCGCGAGGGATGACATGAGACCATGGGGTTCGAAACCCCATCCATCAAAGGCTTTAAGGGTCGTAGGTGATGTAACAAGCTCGGGAGAGCCAAGAGCTCTCCAACATGGCAGAGATAGCACCAAGGTCGAAGCTCCTTCATCTAGTACCATTCAAAATACTTTATTTCCCACTACTTTTGTAGTGATCTGAAAATCAAGTTTATGCGGTAATCTAGGTTTATAGTTCTCAACGTTGAAATGGATCAAGTTAGTGTTATCTGGGTCTACAGCTCCTAAAGCTGTCAAAAAGTTCTTGCGTTGTGTGGGGAAACTTTGGATTACTTCTAGGGATTACATCGCACAAGGTTCCTAAGCAAGATTTTCAACCACATTATAGAATTGAGCAACTTGGGCATTGGGATTAAAGACAGCTTTCCGAAGACTACTCTTTGGCCCGACACAAAATCATGTCGAGAGTAGGTTTCTTGATAGATAAAGGCACAGTAGATGAGGATTCCATAGAACTAGCAGAGGGATATTTCCTTGAAGAAGATTGATCTTCTTTCTTATCTGTAGGTTTATCATAATTCTGGCTTCAAGTTTGCAGATGGATCGTATCTGAGGACATCATATGAATTTCCTCGGATGAACTAGATTTACCCTGGTTAGACATGTGGTCTACTAGTTGTTGTTGAGATGTAAAGGGTTCCATTGTTATAGCTGATTTTACCACTCCAGGTGAGACACACTTTGTATGGCCTTTCCCTATCCCTCTGTAGACTTCATAGACCCTGTGGACCATTTTTTGTCCTTTGATGTTTCCTTGACCATCCCTAAAAACATGTGAAAAATGATACACGTGACTTTTAAACCCTTAATCACGTACAAACATGGGTTTGAACCCTAAAAATGCATACATTGGGATGTGTACAAAATCCAAATCCTTTTGGACTTTTCCTTGACATGGATTAGACTCACTTGACTCCTGGCATTCCCTATGCCTTGAGATCGCTCGGATTTGACCTTTCATTACCCCTTTGAAAATCTATATAAGGAACTCTATGGTACATTGAAGGCATATGAGAGAATTGAGAGCAAAGAAGCTATAGTCCATTGTTGGCAGAACTTATGCTTGAGTCTGCATCCCTTTGTCCCTTGGAGCACTTTTGTGTTCTTCCCAAGCTTGTCTTTTGCTTGTGAGCTTGCTATCGAGAGATGGAGGATTGGGGTGGTGGAGGTCCAAGTGGTGGATTCAGTTTCTCTAATTCACAGACGTGCTGACAGAGGTTGTATCTATTGAAATATCTGATTTATATTAATAGAAATATCTTTTTCTATCCAATAATGTGTGTTTGAATGAATATTTTATCCATGGGATGTTTCCAAATGCTTGTACATTGTTGATTATATATGCTAGAATAGATCTAACACCATGATATATAGTATTCTTGTATTGTTTACTTGTTGTTGAGGAAGTAATTTATCAATTCAAGCTGAAGTTGGAAATCTCAATGGGGATCTACTTCAACTGTCCGGAATAAGGTACGAGGCCTGATCCTTTAGTGTTAGACACTTACTTTCTATTGCATATTGGAAAGGATTGATTTCTGGAGTCAAGCTGTCTATTGTGGTACCCCAAGCCATATTAATTTCTCTCCGTAACAGAATTGGTGACTACGCTGGGGATGTTCCTTGTTTTTATTTGGGGTTTGCGGGCACAATGGGCTTGATATTCTTGACTTGCTCTTTGTTTCTCCTTGTTTCTGTGTTGCATTTTATAGTATGTTCATCCATTGACACTCCCCTTTATTGGTTTGACCCTTGGCCTGCTTTTTACCACTGCCTTCTCTATATACGCAGGTTTCTGTCCAAAATTCGCATACATACGCAAATTTTTGGCCAAAAGTCATGTATACACACAGGTTTTTGGCCAAAACCTGCGTATACACGCAATTTTTTGGCCAAGAGTCACGTATATATGAAATTGTGCTTTAAACAGTCATGTACATCCTCCCTTTTGGTGAGTTTTATGTTGTGGGAAGTTGTTGGGTGGGTTGTGAGTGTGGTTGGGTATTCCTTGGGTCTGATGTTGTCTGTTGGATGCTTCTTTTGTGACCAGAGACCATTTTTTCATTGATTTTTCTTTGAAAGTAGTTTTAGTCATTCATCCTTTTTGTTTTTTCATTAGTGCATTACTCTTTTTTTGTCTCGGTGTCTTTCTAGGCTTGTCTTTTATACTTGCTACAGAGACTGAGAGTTTTAGATGACTTTTATTGCATTTTTCATTCTTTTATATTGAAAAATACAAGGTAGTTGCACTCGTAGTTGCATCTTAGATATGGATTTGAGGAGGTACTTGCATTGGATTTCTTGGATGAGAGTTTTATTTAGGCTTTCATATAGGATGGATTGCATTGGAATTCAGAAAGGAATATATATTTATGCATCTCATGTAGTGGCATACCCTATTTTTCATTTGACAAAGATTGCACTTAGCATTGTTTGTTATGGTGTGCATATTTATTTCACTGTTGAGTCATAATTTTATTAGTTGCAAGGCCATTTCCATTTGAGTAATTACAGCCAATTAAAATCAACACATAATAAAATGAATTACACTCTTTTCTTTTATAGGGTGCACCAACAAGATTAGGTTTTAGGGTCTTGGAATAGTTCATTGTGAGTAAATTCTCCAAGACCACTAAACAACAACATGTATGTGTCTGTCCAGGTGAGTGTGTGAAATCCTTGGTATAACTAGTGTTTCTCAGGATCCTCCTCTCAAAAGGGAGTTAAGCACGAGGCAGTATGAGCAGGTATTGATTGGGATGACCCCTAGTCATAACTGAGTAGCACCAGAGATATTTCCAGGATTGTATTCATATCTGGGGGCTCTTTTGAGAGTTTCGGGATTTGCTGCCCTACCCATATGGTCAATCCTGCCTGCGACTGTCCGCCTGAGCATTGATTATATTGAGGTGACCTTAGTTTCCTTACTTAGGTTATCGAGGGGGTACTTTGCAGGGGTTATTCTACAGGTGTCCCGTCTAGGTAGAAGTTGGACAGCACAGTCGCTTTATGCGTTGAATATGAGGGCCACTATAATTGGTTACGTATCTCTGCTTGTAGTGTATGGGAGTTTCAAGCCTCTCCTAGGTGAGACATACCTGCTGCATTCAAGAGCTCACATATCCTCCCCTTGGTTTGCTTGTATTTTGGCTATAGATTTTCTTAAGAGTGTGCTCTTTCTGCACTAGTTGAACTTTGGGATCGTGGTTACTTGAGTATATTTATGCTCTCTTGAGTTCAGGTCCTTTTATTTTTGGCATGCCTGGTATTCTATCACCCATCCTTGGCCTTAGTACAGACCCTGGTGTCAGACTCGAGGGAATCATGGCTCCTTACCGTGCTCATAGATTTGGGAATGGTCATATTCCGTCCTCTACTCCATTTGTGGAGGATTTTTATTCCTTTCGCTCAGTCTTTACACCGGTGGTCACCCTCATGGGGGTGGTTGTGGATGCGTGAACATTGGGTCTACACATTACTTTTCGTTTTATGCCCCATCATTCACCACATTGTTTCCTTTGGGTGCATTTGTCATGATCATTTCTCCCTATTGCCTGTAGTTTGGATTCTTTATTGACTATTTTGGGTTGTTTTGGACTAATATGGTTGTCATGTAGGGTCCAGTTTTTGTACACTCTCTCCCAGGTTTTGACCCATTTGTTCCTATCACACATATCATGTCTAAACTGGCATATAGGTTAGGATTTCACATCCGCTTGCATTTTGCATGACCTTATGATTATTTCATTTTAACCTTAGGTACGAACCCAATCCATGGTATCACGGAACCTTCATGCTGCTGTTAGAAGTAATACTATGTGAATGGTAGATATTTCCTATACATGGGTGTCCTAGTCAACTCCCCTTTTCACTTGATACCCATGCTGTGAGTCCTCTCTTAGGTCTAGGATTCCATTGTATAGTATTTCCATGACATTTCACAAGAGCCTCATACTCCTCTTGATCTTTTGCTATCATATTTCCCTCCAGACTCCCTTATGTCAAGTTGTAATTACATTAGCATGAGCTTTGCCTACCTTATTGAGCTTTATGTTGGCTTCCCTGACATTGCGCTTCATCCATATAGCCCAAGCTTGTCTCATATCTAGCCATGCAAAGCCATTTTTTATATCCTTTGCAGCTTGATTCCCTTTTTATCGGGAGGGAATTTTCCCTTGAGTGTCGATATCCTACACATGTATCCTTGCATTGAGCATAGGTATGTTCCAATACTTGGAACTATTTTGTTTTCCCTTATGACACTCGTCTCCTCCTAGTCTATAACTATAAAGCAATTTTATTCTTTTTCAAGGTTTTTAAATATTTGAAAAAGTCCAAAAAAATCAAAAAACCAAAAAGTTGGACAAGGAAAGATGTTATCTTTGGCAGCTGTCGAGTCGTGTCACCTTCGAACAGAGCACTATATATCACATACATTGGTTGGGTTTACAGTTTGAATTTATGATCTGTACTCGTTTATCTGAGTTTATCTCCACCGACTGGTTAAGCTTCCAGTCCCCATGGAGCCTCTGTCGATGCCTCCTGTGTCGCAGAGATGTCCCAGTTTGTATATCGAGTGTATGCTACCTTTATTTAGTCACCATACACTGTTTTTCTCTTGTTCGAAGGAAGTTGAAGCCTGCGTTGGCCATTCCTCAGTTATCTTGACTTTGCATGTCGGCCATTCCCAATACAATTACTGGTTTTTGCACCTTATGATTGAGTCCTTCCACATTATACAGCTTTACTGAGTACCTTGTGTTTGATGATGGGGGATGCCTTAATTCCCTCCTTCCAGCGGATTTCTTCCCATCGAATTCAGATCATTTATTCTGGGATTGAAATCTAGAGTCTTTTTGAGTGCCTTGAGACTTGCAATCATTAGTGGCAGGTTCTCTCGCCATCGAAAGTCATTGGGAATACATCAATGTCCCTTGATCGATGGATCCTCTCAAGTGTTTGAACTCAACACATTTATTCACACTTGTTAGTTTGCACTCCAGTACCTTGATTCCCATTTTCATTATCAGTGGGTGATCTCGCATCTGTTAACAATATACATTAATGACCGGTAATCAAACGATGGACTACTATGTTTGACCTTGACACCTCTATTCACATAGTAGGACATGTACTCGTAGCGGTTTAAGTAGAAGACTTTTCATATTGGTGGCATCTCTTATATGCTACCTCCTCGATCATCCCAGTGTTCATGAGATTTCAGCTCTCGTGACTTGATTCCGGTATAGGTCAGACATTTCCAGCCACTATGGAGATCTTGATTTATTATGTATCTTCAGCCATTATGGAGATCATGGTCCTTTGTATATATTCATCATGGAGATTCTGATCTATGTATATTGTATGTGGCGATTACCACTTATGTGATATCTTGTATCATGTCTATTCATGGCCATTGTAATCTTATGTATCCGGGACTGCTATATGTATTTGCAGTTATGTGCAGAGTTGTATCATTGTACTATGTTGATTGGGTGGCTGGTATTCCATTTGGGATTCTTCATCACTCCACTTTTGGGATGGATTTATAATGTATTTTGGCCATCATATGACCCCTCTGACCTCACACATTAGGGGTCATCTGTTATAGCTGATTTTACCACTCCAGGTGAATCACACTTTGTATGGCCTTCCCCTGTCCCTTTGCCGACTTTTAAACCCTTAATCACGTATATACATGGGTTTGACCCCTAAAACCATGTACATCGGAATGTGTACAAAATCTAAATCCTTTTGGAGTTTTCCTTGAGATGGATCTGATTCACTTGACTCCTGGTCTTCCCTATGCCTTAAGATCGCTCAGATTCGAACTTTCATTACCCCTTTGAAAAGCTATATAAGGAACTCTATGTTACATTGAAGGAATATGAGAGAATTGAGAGCAAAGAAAGTATAGTCCATTGTTAGTGGAACTTATGCTTGAGTCTGCATCCCTTTGTCCCTTGGAGCACTTTTGTTTTCTTCCCAAGCTTTCCTTTTGCTTGTGATCTTGCTATCGAGAGATGGAGGATTGAGGTGGTGGAGGCCCAAGTGGGGGATTCCATTTCTCTGATTTGCAAACGTGTCGATAGAGGTTGTATCTATTGTAATCTCTGATTTATATTAATAGAAATAACTTTTCCTATCTAATATTATTTGTTTGAATGAATATTTTGTCCTTGGAATGTTTTCAAATGCTTGTACATTGTTGATTATATATGCTAGAATAGATCTAACACCATGATATATAGTATGCTTGTATTGTTTACTTGTTGTTGAGGAAGTAATTTATCAATTCAAGCTGAAGTTGGAAAGCTCAACAGGGATCTACTTCAACCATCTGAAATAAGGTACGAGGTCTGATCCTTTAGTGTTAGACACTTACTTTCTATTGCATATTGGAAAGGATTGATTTCTGGAGTCAAGTTATCTATTTTGGTACCCCAATCCATAGGAATTTCTCTCTGTAACATCCATAAGTACTGCACGTGCGGGATTAGACTTTAGAAACTAGGAGATTTCATCCCAATGGGGACACTCCTTTGAAAAATGGTCACCACCACATAATAGACAAGGATATTGATCCTTCCTTTTCCCTTTTTCATTGTCATTATTGGTTGGTCATGGGGTCTCCTGTTGGTTTCTAGGTTTTTTATTTCTATTTTTACCTTTCTTTTTATTATCTGGGGTTTGAGTGCTTTGAATAGAATTGACCTCAGCAAAAACTTTAGGAGTCGAAGGAGTAGTAGTTTGAGTTTTCTTGGCAGGTTTCACTGCAAATGGGGACTAGATTGAACCAACAACCCCATCAACAGGTACTTCTGCTGGTGGCTTGGCAGGTTCAGTGCTGGGGCAAGGAGGTTGAGGAATCGGGTCATAAAGAGCTCTAGAATGGGAATAGACCAAGTCTAGGTACTGAGCTCGACTAATATCCTGCTCTTCGGTAACAGCACCGCCCATACCCACATCTCGGGCAATAGGAGGCAACAAGGACTTAGTGAACCAATCAGCCAACAACTAATCTGGAATAAGGGCCTTAATAAGCCTTCTCCACCTCCTCCACTCATGAATATGATCAGAAATGTGGGTGTAGGTGTTCTGTTGCAGAGAAGTTAAAATTTCAATGCCCATTTCATAACAAATAGGAAGTTGAAAGTGTGTGAGGAACAGGGTTTCCAATGAGCCAAAATCCACAGATGAATGTTGTGGGAGTTCAACGTACCACTTCGTACCCGTATCGGTCAAAGTTTACTAGAAGAGTCATAACCAAATGGAATCATCCATGAGGGAGTTCAAAGAACACCATAAATGAAAATTCATAACATGGTTCCGCATATCTTCACCCTGCTTTCCATCGAATTTTAGAATATCCGATGGTAACTTTACTGGAATGGGAGGCCATGAGGGATTGTGTTGAATGGGATCATTAATCAACTTGGAAAAATTAGGCAGCTCCAAAGTTGGTAGGAAAGGTAACTATCTGTTAGGTTGCACGTACTGGTAATATTGATATGGCATGTAATTACCAGTAGGACCATAGGTAGACTGATAAACAGGTTGTTGTGAGGAATAACCACTGGAAGCTCTACCCATGGGGGGTTGATTTCTAGAATTAGGACCACTAGGTCCACCAGGGCCTCCAGGGGGAGGACCTCCAAGGCCACACGGACCACAAGGACCACTGGGACCACCATGACCACCACGACCACCAGGAGACAGACCACCAGACCCTCCGAGGCCTCCATGAGGTGGTAAACCTCTAGAGCCACTGAAACCACTAGGTGGAGGGCCACCAGACCTTCCAGAGCCAAAAGGACGCAAGCCACCTGATCCCCCAGAACCATGAGGAGGAAAGTTTCTAGATCCCCCAGGATCATTAGGTCCCCTAGGGGGAGGACCTCCATAAGGTGGTCCTCCTGTACCTCCCACAATATGTATAGGTATCCCTCCCATAGTTGGCATGTAAGACCAGTTGGGTTGCCCCCATGGCGTAAAAGTGTTACTAGGGTATGGATTTCTAGCATAAGGTGTTCCTGTAGGATTGGATGGATAATTACCTATAGGTATTTGATAACCATAACCTCTAGAAGACTGAACGATAATAGGTTGTGCCCCCAAGGGCTGACCTAAAGTGGATGGGGGATTTACCACATTAGTATGGGTGGGAGGGACATAAACTGTAGATGGTTCTATGTTAGAGGTTTGTATTTGACTAGCAACAATTTTAGTGTTAGATAACGTAGGTCATGTCAAGGGTTTCCCCCCAACACTAGAAGGTGTAGACAAAATAGGAATTGAGGGTTGAATCTCAAGTGCAGAAAACCTAGGAAGATTGGGAATAGACATAACCTGAGAGGTGATAGGGGTGGTATCTTGAACTGGGTTTCGAGGTGTCAATGGATGATCTATAATTGGTTCAATGGGTCTCATAGATTTGGCAAGTGAACGATACCCCCTAGGAACACATGTGGATCTTGGTAGTGTTGGACCTAAGATGTCATCTATCTACCTATCGATCTCCTTTGCACGAAGAATGGTAGAGCGGTATTTCCTGCATTCTTCTTCCATTTCAGAAGAGATTGCATGGGTGCCAAATGAAGCAATGTCTTGACCTACAGGGGTTTCCCAAAATGCAGCATTGGGACCAAAATTCAGGTGAGCAACATCATCAACACATCCTTCCACGAGAGAATGGAATGATGAATATTCTCGGGAAGGTTGTTGGACCAAGGGAGGCCATTATGAAGAATATGGTACTCCAATTTCCACAACCACATTATCTCCCACATGGGAGGTGGTAGCAGCTCCTTGGTCGATAGCTTCCATAGGATTTTCTCCTAAACTAGGAATAAAATCAGGTGGCAAGCCCCATACTCTTTTGGACTGTCTTAACTCATCCAGTTTGTACAATTTCTATCTAACCTAGGGTCTAAAAATCTAGAAAACACACCAAAAGACTTCCCTACACAAACTATAGGTCAAAACAAGAAGACTTAAAATGACAAGAGGAGTTCAAAAGTCAGGTCTCTCACTAGGATTGTCAAGAAGGTGCTACTCGTGATATACCTTGAGGGTACGTGCGTAGTAATCTCCCCGAATGTTGTTTTCGGTGTATGGCTCCAAACAAGATGGCCAAAGGGATTTTCTCAGATAGATAAGGTACCCTAGTGGGGTCTCCCGATATACTAAAGGTATGTGGGAGCTCGAATCGGTAGTAGTGCTATCTAATGCATAACCATACACAAAGGACCTTCCAATATAAAATCGATTACGTGAAGTACCTTTCTATATAGCTCAAGGGGACGTGAAAGGCCGTTTGATATACCAATGGTACGTGGAAGAACCGCACGAGTCCCGAAATTTAATCCTGACAAAATAATGACAGCTCCTATGCTTAACGACGCCCAAACATGTCTCTAACCTATCACTCAAGTTACTAAGTAAATTTTAACCTATAAGTACCATTAATTTTAACTTGTATAGTTAGGTGAATGCATGATGTTTTGATAGAAAAGTAAAACCTTGCAATATGCTTGTGCAAATGTTCAATTTACCGTTCAGTATGCCTACTTACGGGAGCAAAGAGAGTGTTTTTATTGTTGTTTCAAAACCAAAAAGACTTCCAAATAACATTCATGAACATCGAATCAAAGACAAGCAAACACTTTTACAAAACTGATTTCTTCTTTTCAAAATAAAATGAGAAGGGTGAGGATATCTTTTCCTAAAAGAAAAACAAAAGGCACACCTACATGCAAATGCACTCTATCTTTCCAATTTTCTCAAAAACATAAGCAAATCTAAATTAAAACTACCATTTTTTTTATTTTGATCAAGACAGTCCTAAATGCATGAGAGACGGAAGATTATGAAGGTCCTGAAAGCTTACAAAGCCAATCAGAAAACTCAAATCCAATGCTCAGATATGATGTCCTAGTCTCAGTAAAAACTTTTCTTTTTAAAGGAAGGAAAAATAAGTTTACTATGCAAGTAAGAAATGAAACCTAGAAGATAATTTAGTGTTCTTCTTTTAGTTTATGCAACGAAAAGAGATTTCAGTAACACCCTAAACTTTTCAGAGAACAAGAAATCCTTCTTCAAACAGAACCAATCAAGCATAGAAGTGGATGAACAATAAAAAAAGATTAAACAAAATTTTGAAATTCCACTCAAATCAATCTTAAACCATTAAACCAGCAAGCCACACAAACCAGATTCAGTAACACAAGTGTGATAACAGAACTGAAAGCAATCAAAATCCAATTTTTTGCAAAACAAATGAGGACAAAGTGTTTTGGGATGATGCCTACTTGGCACCACATTTCGTAGGTGTCTGACAGAGCGTTTCCAAGACAGCACCGCTCTTGGAAAATGGGTTATAGGCGATGGCACCACTTACTGATTACTTTGTTTAGGCAGTGGCATTGCTTCTTGTACAAAGCATGGACGTGGTTCCCTATAGATGGCCAAAACAAAAAAGAGAACGATGGATCAGATCAAAAAATACTAGATCAAGGAAAATACTATTGAATCGAGTATGAAAATAGAGCATAAAAGACCGAAATGACTTAGATCTGAATAGATCTGTAAATTTCAAACCCAAATAATGCAAGCTAGAAAGTAGATCTGACTGAAGAGATTTGAAGAAAACAGATCTTGGATTCAAACAAGAGTTGCATACTGAGGAAGATCAGGACAACTGATACACAATTCCCTAGCAGAGTCGCCAGATATGTTAGCTGGAATATTTCACCTCCAATGGACAACAAGGTGTTCCATTGATCTGAATGGTTTAGATCCAGAACAAATAGAGGACAGAGGTTGAAGACTCTCCCTAGACACTATAGATATCTGGAATACAAGGCTTTGATAGTCCACCTATATACCTGTAATCAATCTCAACATGAAACAGATCAAAGAAACCAAAATATGATCTACTAATCTATGCTAGTGACTAAGGAATCTAGCAACATACATGCGAAATAACAACAACAACAACATATGTGGGACAAAAATCAACTTGCATTAATGAAATATGAAGAAGTTTACAACCAATCCTTAGTGTTGACATGCATCTCCATGAAACCAAATTCTCATCCCCAAAAGCTTTGACTCTATCTCTTTATGCTCTCTCCAAATGATCTTGGGCTAAGAATCAATCCAACAAATTAACAATACCTCCAATGTTCTCCCCCTCAACCATGGCCATAAGCTTGTATTTATATGGCTAAATGGATAGGGTAGGTTGAGATATTTGTGGGTGAGGTGGCTTCCAAGATCCTAGGATGGGGGATCTCAAGCTCAACTGACCCACTATAGTAGGGATAAGGGATATCTCAAGGATTATCATCTAGAAGCCTTAAGAAGCTTCTATTTTTCCCTTTTTACCCAAGGTACGATGTTTCTCCTTTCATGACAGAGCGGCTCTGGTAACAACCACTTATGGACCAAGGGAAAAAAGCGGTGGCACCGCTTATGGAAAACAGATGATGGGCGGTGCGAACAAGGGTACTGCTCCTGGATAAAGGGGCATGCATAGTGCTGGAAATTTTCATGTAAGATTGATGAAAAACCATTTAGTTTCCACTCCAAAATCTGGGATTCAAGGAAAGTAGGTATGTCAAATTTCTTATCACATAATGGTGACAGGATTTTGCTATAACAATAGTTTGACTTTAGGAGTTGTACTCGTTTCTCTGAGTTTATCTCCACCGACTGGTTAAGCTTCCAGTCCCTAAGGAGCCTCTGTCGATGCCTCCTATGTCGCATAGATATCCCAGTTTTGTATTTCAAGTCTATGCTGCCTACATTCAGTCACCATTCTCCTTTATGCTCTTGTTTGAAGGAAGTTGAAACCTAAGTCGACCATTCCTCAGTTCTCTTGACTTTGCATGTCAACCATTCCTGGTACTGATACTGTTTCATGCACATTATGATCGAGTCCTTGCACATTATACAGCCTTGCTGAGTACCTTGTGTTGGATGATGAGGGATGCATTAATGCCCTCTGTCCATCGGATTTCATCCCATTGACATCAGATCATTTATTTTGGGATAGGAATCTAGAGTAATTTTTGAGTGCCTTGAGACTTACAGTCATTAGTGGTAGGTTCTCTCGCCCTCGACAGTTTTGGGAATACATCAATGTCCGCTGATCGATGGATCATTTCAATTATTCCACCTCAACACATTTATTCACACTTGTTATTTTGCACTCTAGTACCTTGATTCCAATTTTCATTATCGATGGGTGATCTTGCGTCTGTTAATGGTATACATCAATGACCGGTAATCAAACGATGGACTACTATGTTTGACCTTGACACCTCTATTCACATAGTAGGACATGTGCTCATAGTGGATTGTATAGAATACCTTCCAGATTGGTAGCATTTCATATATGCTACCTCCTTGATCGTGCCAGTGTTCATGAGATTTCAACTCTCGTGACTTTATTCCAGTGTATGTCACATATTTCCAACTATTATGGAGATCTTGATCCATTATATATCTTCAACTTTCATGGAGATCATGATCCTTTTTATATATTCATCATGGATATTCTGATCTATCTATATTGTACGTGGCAATGACCACATATGTCATATTCTGTATCATGCATATTCATGGCCATTGTACTCTTATGTATTCGGGACTGCTATATCTACTTGCAGTTATGTGCAAACTTTGATCATTGTATTATATCGTTGGATGGCTGGTTCTTCCACATGGTTCTTCATCACTCCACTTCTAAGATGGACTTATAATGTATTTCGGCCATCGTATCACCCCTCTAACCTCACACATTAGGGGGCATCTGTTACAGCTAATTTTACCACACATGGTGGATCACACCTTTATGGCCTTCCCTGTCCTTCTGCAAACTCTTTAGATCCAATGGACCATTTTTGTACCTTTTATGTTTCCAAGATCATCCATAAAAACATGCATTATTTGCTATACATGACTTTTAAACCTATTCTCGCGTATATACGCGTATATGACCCTCAAAACCGCATACATGGGGATATGTGCAAAAGGACAAATAGTTTTGGAGTTTTCCTTGATGTGGATCTGAGTCACTTGTCTATTGGCCTTCCATATGCCTTGATATCGCTCAGATTTGACCTTCCATTACCCCATTGAAGCACTATATAAGGAACCCTTTGGATACATTGAAATGAGAGGAATTGAAGAGCAAGAAAACTATAGTCCATTGTTGTCGAACCTTATACTTGAGTTTGCATCCCTTTCTCCCTTGGAGCACTTTGTGTTCTTCCCAAGCTTTCATTTGCTTGTGAGCTTGCTATCAAGAGATGGAGGATTGAAGTGGTGGAGGCCTAAGTGGAGGACTCAGTTTCTCTGATTCACAGACGCCCGACAGAGATTGTCACTATTGTAATCTATGATTTATATTAATAGAAATATATTTTCCTATCCAATAATGTGTATTTAAATGAGTATTGAATCCATGGATGCTTTTAAATGCTTATATGTTATTGATTATATATTCTAGAGTAGGTCTAACACAATTATATAGCATGCTTGTCTTGTTTGCTGAATGTTGAGAGAGCAAATTGCTAATACAAGCTAGAGTGGAAAAGCTCAACGAGGATCCACATCAACTGTCCAGAATAAGGTATGTTTCGATATCCGTTAGTATTAGATGTTTGGTTTCTCTTGCATATGGGAAAGGATTCATTTCTACGATTACTTTGTCTATTGTGGTACCCCAAGCCATAGGAATTTTTCTCTGTAACAAAAGCCTAAATGCAACTCTCATCCAAGCAATCCAATGCAAGTATCTCCTCAAATCCATATCTAAGATGCAACTATTTTGTATTTTTCAATATAAAAGAATGAAAAATGCAAATAAAGGTCATCTAAAGCTCTCAGTCTCTACAGCAAGTATAAAACACAAGCCCAGCAAGACACCAAGACAAAAAAGAGTAATGCACTAATGGAAAAACAAAAAGGATAAATGACTAAAGCTACTTTCAAAGAAAAATCAATGAAAAGGTAGTCTCTAGTCATAAAAGAAGCATCCAACAGACAACATTAGATCCAAGGAAGACCCAACCACACTCACAACCCACCCAGCAACTTCCCACAACATCAAACTCACCAAAAGGGAGGATGTGCATGACTGTTTAAAGAACAGCTACGTATATATGTGACTTTTGGCAAAAAATATGCATGTATACGTGGATTTTGGCCAAAAACCTACATGTATACGTGACTTCTGGCCAAAAATTTGTGTATGTACGTGAATTTTGTCCAAAACCCTACGTATACAGAGAAGACAGTGGTAGAAAGCAGGACAAGGGTCAAACTAATAAAGGGGAGTGTCAATGGATGACCATACTATAAAATGAAACACATAAACAAGGAGAAACAAATAGAAAGCCAATAATATTAAGCACAATGTGCCCTTAAACCCCAAATAAAAACAAGGAACGTCCCCAGTCTGGTCACCAATTCTGTTACGAAGAAAACTTCCTATGGCTTGGGTTGTACCTCAAGAGACAGAGAAACCGCAGAAATCAATCCCTTCCCAATATGCAAGAGAAATAAAACATCTAAAACTAAAGGATCTCAAAACATACCTTATTCTAGATGGTTGATGTAGATCGCCGTTATGCTTTTTCCAATCCCGCTTGTGTTAACAATTTGCTCTCTCAACAACAGCAAACAAGACACGCATGCTATACAATGGTGTTAGACCTACTCTAGCATATATAATCAATAATGTATAAAAAATTAAAAGCATCCATGGATTCAATATTCATTTAAATGCACATCATTGGATAGGAAAAGATACTTCTATTAACATAAATCAAATATTACATGAATCACAACCTCTGTCGGCACATCTGCAAACCGAAGAAACTGAGTCCTCTACCTGGTCCTCCACCACCTCAATCCTCCATCTCTCGATAGAAATCTCACAAGAAAAGGAAATCTTGGGAAGAACACCAAGTGCTCCAAGGGACAAAGGGATGCAGACTCAAATATAAGCAAGCTACAACAACAATGGGCTATAGTTTTCTTGCTCTTCAATTCTCCTCTTCAATGTATCTAAAGGGTTCCTTATATAATGCTTCACGGGGGTAATGTAAGGTCAAATTCGAGCGATCTCAAGACATATGGAAGGCCGGGAGACAGGTAACTCAGATCCACATCAAGGAAAACTCCAAAAATATTTGGCCTTTTACACACATCCCGATGTACACGGGTTTAAGGGTTATATCTGCGTGTATACATGAGAAAGGGTTTAAAAGTCACATACAACAAATAATGAGTGTTTTTAGGGATGATCTTGGTAACATAAAAGGTACAAAAATAGTACATGGGGTCCAAAGAGTCTGCAGAGGAACAGGGAATGCCAGAAATGTGTGATCTACCATGTGAGGTAAAATCAGCTGTAACCAACATTATATATTGAAACCCAAAAGTGCGTTTGTTGAAGAGGAAAAAAAAATAGGAGAAGAAGGAATTTTTTTGGAAACTATGACTAGGCATGAAAAGAGAACCTCATATGATGGTGAGGAGATAATAAAAAGCATGGAACCTATCATTGAAGACATGAACAAGAATATTATGAAAGGATTCAAATTTTTGGCTATCCAAAGTTTGGAAAAAGATATTGATTTTAAGAAAACCAAGGGGAAAAATGCGGCAGCTTGCTTGAAGGAGCAAAAGGAGGAGACCCATGAACCACCTAGTTCTGAAATACGTGAAGTAGAAGAAGTAGTACATGAAGAGGATAGGAATTCACTCCCAAGTGACTCGGAAAAATATGAAGAAGTTTTTATTGAAAATATTGAAGATAATTTTGAGACACATGCTACCTTGGAAATGAAACAAATGGAATCTAATGATGGATGCTTGAACTTATGAAGGAGTACCTACTGATGGGTGCTCACATCTCTATGTTGGTGACATAGAGATCACTTTTGAAATTGTTGCTACAAGCCAAAATTATATTAAACATGAAAATGAATACTTTGTAGCAGTTGAAGAAGAAGCAAGATCAACTTCCCCATCACCACTTGAGCTTCATGAAGTTGGTCCAAGCAAGAAGGAAGAAGATGAGGAGGTTCATTTGTAAGAGCCTCATTTTCTTGAAGGTTCCTTAAAGATGAATGAAATGAATATCCAAGAGGCCCTTAACATACTCCATGACACTCAAGCATTGGTATCAAATTCTTGTTGGAGAGGTACTTCCTTGGAGGAGCCATCCTTTCCTGAAGACATGGAGAAGATTCAAAGAGCAATGTGCAACATCAAAGGTAATTTCATGTCTTTGATTTTTTATAGAAAAAATGTCATTGATATTAGTGAATGGTTACATGAATCCTACTTGAATAATAATTAAGTTATTCATAAGCTCACAATTCAAAATGAGCAACTTCTTGAAAAGTTGCAAGACACTTGTTTTTCCTCCTATGTTTCAGATTGTCAAATGGTAGATTGTTTGGAGGATTATCATGACATGGTGGATCATGAGAAATTTGTAAATTTGAATGTACTTGATGTGTTTGAAGATGAAATTCAAGAGATCCAAATACTTGATGTGGTGGAAGAGGAACTTGAATTGTCACTTGATGAAGGGTATGCAATTTTTAAAGAATAGCATGATTCCTCTACGTTGGAACCAAAATATGACAAAGGTTTCATACAATTTAAGGAGCTGCATGATACCACCCATATGGATCCTTCCCATGATGAAACTTCTGCACTTTTTGATCATTTGAGTGATTTAGTTCATTCTCCTACATCCTACAATTCCATGTTTTGCAGCATTAGTCTCAATGAAGTATGGGTGAAAGGGTTGTTTTTTATGGTGCCACATGAGGAGTATGAAACTACTATATTTAATTTTTATGATGACATGGTTAGAGAACACTCTTGTTCACATTTGCAGCAGCATCCTTTGTAACTTTATGATGATGCACATCTACATGGATGCACCTATGATATGCATTTGAGTCACTTGAAGACTCATGGTTTTTGTTTCTCAACACTTGGTTCATTTGATATTGGAGGAACTTCATCCGACACTTGGGTGAAGAGGGTTATGATTGAGGAACATTATTGTTGGCAGAAAAATCCTCTATTATTTCATGATGATATGCATATTCATGGGTGTATTGATGATGCTTCTTTGAGCCACTTGAAGTCTTCATGTTTTATTTTCTCCTTATTTGGTTCATATTTTGGTGGAGGTTATTCATTTACTTCTTAGATGAAAGAAAAAATGGCCGATTATTATTTTGATGCATATTACATTATTTGGTAGAAACATTATAGGAAATGGTATCCTCAACTATGTCATTGGAGAATATTTGATTGGTCACTTGAAGCATGTATGCACTTGGAAAATGGTAGTCTACTCACCTAGAGGTATAAGCACTTTCATGATTTTTTGATGAGGCACCTCCTTGATGTGTCTTTTTATTATGTTGTTATGTACTTTGATGATATATATTATGTACTCATGATGTTTGGAAGAATTCATACAAGAAAATGGGATCCAAGATTTCTCTTTCTTAATGGTATGAGTTGTAGAGCACTCTTAATTGTTGGAGTGCAATGCAAGCAATGGGACCCCAGGATAGTTTTTAGTTCCATTGATTCCAAATTATTCAGGAAACAAGAAGTATTGGAGATGGATTCCCCACTTAATAAAGTTATGTTAATTAGAGTACTGCAGTAGAAATCATGGTGGTTCCTCTCTAAAATATTCATGGAATCTCAAAGACTCAAAGTGGGCAACTCAGTGGCAACTTCAAATAATCATACAGAAAGCAGGTTCTTTAATAACCATGCTTGAAATTGCTTGAGGACAAGAAATATTGGGAAGGGAGGTATTGTAATGTCCCAAATTTTTTATTGGGTCACAATGGAAAAATAACATTTTCCATATTCATGAAAGTTGTCAAATGGATGCTAAAAGTCAAATAATTGCCAAGGAGGAAAATCACTAGTTTCCTAGGTTGGGGGTGGAAGCTTTGAGATTTGGAATAAGGCGGATAATAAATGATGTTTAGACATTAAAAGGGGATAAATATTTAATAATGTATCTTATTAAAGAAAAAAAAGAGAAAATATAAGTGGTAATGGAGCATGAAGACACATGGAGACTATGGGGGCCACACTAGCTAGAATTCCTATGTTAAATGGTATCTTTCTCTTGCAAATTCGAATATATGGGAAGCCTAATGTTTTTGGATGGATTATAAGGTTAATATAATTTTCCATATACTTCATAGGTCAAATTTTGGATGAATTGTAACTTACATGGGAGAGGAAGAGCCAAACGGGTGTTTCATGGACACTTGGCTAGATTCCCCTTACATTTATGACATCTATGACACCGATGATGGAGATTCTATGACAGTTATGACACAAGTCAGATATGAAGGCTTAAATAATGACATACTGGAATGTCAAGACTGAATAGAGCATCTTAGAGGTCGAATTTGGGAGTTGGAGAAGGCCAAGAGGCTCCTACTCAAATTTGGGAGAAGAGGGAAGGTGAAGAGAGAGGCCACATCGCATAGCATGAGCAACCACACCAATTCGACTTGGATTTGGTTTATGGATGGATTTGGAACCTTAGAAAACTAATAATTTTTATAAAGTAAATGGATCAGCCATGAGAAGAATCTTTTGATGATTTGTGAAATTGTCATTTGTGAATTGTGAGAGCTAGTGGATGACTAGTTTTCTTGCTTAAGCCAATTTTGAGGGTGAAAGATTCTCATCCTAGTTGGTGTTTTGAAAGGAAAATAAAGTATTTAATGGAGCTTTAATGGAGTCTTATTTGCAAGTTCAAGCTACAGGAAGTTCATGGACATCTCAATATCAACTTGTTCTTCCATTCATCTCAAGTTTTCTCACCATATTTCAGCTCTATGGAGTGACGCGCACTTCGTGAGCTATTCATCTCTTTGAGGGAGATTATATTGCTCTAGTATTTTGTATTATAATGTAAACTCTCTATTATTTAAGTTCAGAAATCTCTCAAGTCGAAAATCCAGGATATCTCATGTATTATTGTCCAATATTGAAGAAATAGTGTCATTTCCCCAATACCTTGTTGTAAACTCTTGCAATCTTGATGGAATCAAATATATGTGTGCACCATTGATTATTTATGAATGAATGAAATATAATAAAAGTATATTATTGGTTTAATGGTCTGTAAATGAGAATTTGTGGCCATTGGGTTGAATTTCATAGCATTTGGGGAAAACTACAACTCATTTCCCCAAGGGTCCAAAACTAGTTTTTTATATCTGATTGAAGGAAGTGATAACAGCCATGGGAGTTCGATTGGTTCTGCATATGAGTCTCTGATAATGTATTATACACATCCCCTACTTCAATTCGATAATTTGAGTGAGTTTATGTACATTTGGGAAGTCATTGTGACAATTACCTGGGAGCGATTTGAGCCCCAAAATTGCTAGTAAATTCATCTATCTTATTTAGAATTGGATATAGACTTGCCGAATTGATTAGAGGAGAATAATACATCCCTAAAAATAATAATTAATTTATTATATCAGTCATACACCTTCTCTGAATATTTTGGAGCAGTTGGATTGATTTGGAGACCAAGACACTAAAACTAGTCAAGAGCCAAAATTGTGAAAAATTTGGAAAATTGAGCATTTTAATAAAATTTCAAAAAGGAGAAATTACATATTATACCCTAAGAATCCATCTATAATTATTCATGTTGTGCAACTTTATTTAATATTTCATCTGCAAATGGTGTAGGAAAGGGGTCTATTAAAGTGACTTTATTTAGCTCTCGGAAATCGACACAAATTCTCAGTTTTGTCGGGTCATGTTTTTTCAGTTGGAATACCATAGGACTTTCCCATTCTGACTGGTCGATTGGATATATGATCCTTGTTGCTAACATGTTTTCTATCTTCTTTTTCACTATTTTGTTGTATTTGTGAGCTAATTTGTATGGCCTTTTCCTAATCAGCCTTGCATCTGGCTTTATGTCTATTTTCATCTCACCCATCTCTTGTACTAATCATTTTAGATCTTTATAGTCTTGGGAAAAGACATCTTGGAATTCTTTTAATATGTTAACTATTTCAGTTGTTTGATCATCGTTCTAGTATTCACCTATTTGTGTCATTTTTGGTTGATTATCGTTCAAAATATAGACTTCTTTGGTCTTAAATTTTGCATCCATCCATTCTGGTGCTTTGATTTCATTTATTTGTCAACTTCCTTCCTTAAATTGAGAAAATGATGCAAGAAAATATATCGCTTTCATCCTGTCGGTATCGTCCTTGTCGTTCGACTTGACTTTGAATATTATTTTAACTGGTTTTACAATTTCTAGATGATCAGTTTTCCACTGAAATATATTTTCCCTGTGTATGTTCATTCTCTAGTCTAAGTTATGTCGATTGTGGTATTTTATTCGATCGAATGTTATTACAAGATGCTTTCAGTCGGTTATGGTTTTCTGTCGAAATATGTTGAACAGTCGGCTGTATAAATTTTTTTATTTATTCAGTTTCTTCAACTAATTTTCCATCTTCCGGTACGAATCCGAAGTCTTTTATGAAATTTTCCTTAAGTTCCTGCCATGTGAATGTTTCTCCTCAAGATTCTTTCATTTTTATCATTTGTTTGGTAAATTGTCAAGTATAGATGGAAATAAGTGTGGCCATGTCCGTTCGTCTTTGTACCCAAGTCTTCTCTGCACTTGTGCTACTGTTTTACCCTATGGCATCTTCCTTCCGTGCAGTTTCTCTTTTCCACGCAGGTGACATATTTTGCACATATTCCTTCTTCTGAGCATATTTCCTCTTCCATGCAGTCTTCTTTGTCCATGTAAGTTTCCTTATCTGCACAGATTTCTTCTATTCCTGCCGCATGCTTCCTTTTCCTTGTTTGTGCTTGTGCAGTGGATTGATTCTTATGCGCTTCTTCGTTTGCGCTTATTTCTTGTGCGCTTTTCCCAGGCCCAACAATTATCCTATTGATTATAAATGGAAGAAATATCCTAGTGATAAGATGGAATCCCCTCACAAATCACATCCTCTGTTAAGTGGTGAAATCCATAATGGAAGAACCAAAGGGTAAGAGAATCCCACTACATAGAGGGAGCTCGGTTAAAATTTCCCTAAGAGATTGGAAACTAGGATACCCCATTCATGACACATTCATGATGCTTTTCGGGCACTTCATCCCTTCGATCCTTGACACCCGATATGTTCCTCGACATGCAAGAGGAGGACTATGAAGGCTTAGCCTTTGGTGCATAATGGACTGTAGTATTCCACCTTGACTCTTGGAATTCCTTCATTGTGGATTACCCTCGTAGAACGGGAGGTCCCCTAATAAACTAGTTGTGACTGCGTCAACAAATACTAGAGGATTTTGGTTCCCTAGAAGACAACAACTATGTCTCTTATCTAAGTGACAAATGGGTGTTATTTTGATGTCTATCCCAGTGTCCTAGCTTAACTACAATATTGTTTTGGTCCTCAAATTAAGTTATAATGTTGGTTGAGTTAAGATAACATTTAGGCTCAGCTTGGGGCCATGAACCAAGCATTTATTTTAAGGTGTGAGATGTGTCCACAAGTAGAGTGTGATCTCTAAAAAACCAATGCTCTCATGCCAGAGATGCATATGTTGAAAAATAAAGAAAAATACTGAAAGTAAATGCTTTTTACCACTGTATAAAGCATTTAATAGTGAATCCAATGTTCCTCAAGAAGGTACACATGTGAGTGTGAAGAAATGGAAAATTGGGACAATTTAGTGTGGCATGACTGAGGACATCACATAAGGCACACGTAGGAGGTGGGTTTGGTTCTTTCAGGGATTTTGGTGCCTTATCCCTAGTCTTCATGGGAGAAGGGGGTGTAGGAGTAGATGCAAAAGCAGTTGATTGTGTACCAGGAGGTGGGTGTGACACTGTCTCAATAGGTTAGACTATTGTCGACAAGATTTGTGGTGTTGGGGTGGGGTTGGGTGGATCGAGGTACCACACTAGAATTCCCAAAGTGAATCCTAGAAAGTTAAGCGTAGCCATGACTAATTTACTCGTGATTCTATAGGGTGGAAAGAGAAACAAGATAGTGTGTATGGGAAATGAACCCCAATAATTCGTCATGGTTTTCGGTTGGTGTTGTGGCTGAGGCTGCAATGAGGTCAGAAGTTTACCAGATGTGATGGTTCAAAAATTTGATATGTCAATCATAGAGGGAGGAGGTGAGAGGGACAAAAAATTATCCATCAAAGGGGCATTGGTAAACATGCTTGGACAAATGGTAGACATAGAGGGGATGGATACGCTATCAATGGTGGTGTCGATGGTAGGGAGGCCATCCTCAGAATTGGAAAGTACTATAGGTTCATAGTATGTCAACTAGTCAATAGTCACAATCTTTCGTTCATGGGGGGACATCAAGAATCAGAAGACAATAGAAGAGAGGAATTGCATTGCGTACATGTAACTATGTCCAAGGAGGAGGTTGTAATCTAGGAGGGTGTTCACAACCATGATACTAACTAAATGGGAACGTTCGTGATAACACCTTGTGGTTGGGCACCTCAGCCATCGCAAGCACGAAGTGCGGTGGTTGAGGGTTGAAGGGTTGGGGATCCAAGATTCTACGCATGAAAAGTCAAGGGCGTAGCTAGGTTGGGAAATAATAAGGACGTTGTCTGAGTGAGGAGGCATTGAAACAGAGGCCATGTATAGGTGGGGGTGTTGGGTAATGGAAACATTGACTCCATCAACAACATGGGATTCCCTCGGTGTATCTCACTGTGAGGAGCCTGCACGCAGAGCATCGAGTATGATGGTGTAAAGGTAAGTCGATTAGGCCTAGATAAGGTCAAACTATTGTGCTTTGAGAATTTCTTCTTCCCTAGTTTGTGGGCGCTTAGTTGCAACATCCTTGGAGAAAGCAGGTAGTAAGGTTTTAAGGAACCAATCAAGGAAAATCCTATCGTCTAACTCAATTTTTCTCAAACTACGACGATGAAACCACTCATGGATGTGATTTTTGATGTTAGTAGTAATATTTTGTCTACATGAAAACAAGATTTCCACTCCCTCATCGTAACGGATGGGTAGCTGGAAGTACTCGACAGACATAGAGGCTAAAGAATAAAAATCAAGATAAGTGGCATGGGGAGGCTCAATGAACCATTTGGATGCAACAATAGTGAGTATGCACTCGAATAACCACAATCGGATAGAATCATCCTCTATACTATTGGAGGAACACCATAAGTGGAAGGACATGATATGGTTCTGAGGATCTTCTCTCACCTTTCCCTCAAAATTAGGGATGTCCAAAGAGATTTTGGTAGGCATGGAAGGCCATAATGGATCATGAACCAAGCGTTTATTTTAAGGTGTTAGCTTGGGGTCATGAACCAAGCATTTATTTTAAGGTGCAAGATGTGTAGAAAAGTAGAGTGTGATCTCAAAAACCCAACGCTCTCATGCCAGAGATGCATATGCTGAAAAATAAAGAACAATACAAAAAGTAAATGTTCTTTAGCACCATATAAAGCATTTTCTAACGAAGCAAAGGTTCCTCAAGAAGGTAATATGGAAAATATGGAAATACAAGGATTGTACATATTTAATAATAAATCTTGAAATATTGCTTCATAAATAATAGTGTAGACATTAAAATATGTAATGTTGATAATAAAAAATTGTAACACTCTCTAAAGATGTAATGTGAATATAAACACATTGATGTCAACATAATTATCTTAGTTATTTTAAGTGAGTTTTATTTAAAAATTGTTCATAAGAAAATATGCATAAAATACAATTTTTGTAAATAAGATAAAATTTCAATAAAATATATTTATAATAAATTTATCTATTATTTATATTATTATTTTATTTATTTATTAACCATAAAAAGTAATTATAAACATAATTTAATAACATATGTATTGTGCTTATTAACTTAAGCAGCACCAATAGTACACGTTGAAGCACCCGTAGCCCTACAAGTTACGCATCGTATATAAAGAGCAGCACCAGATCTAGTAGCATAAGCAGCTTCTTTTCTCTAATATATACTTGTTCCTATTTTTGGTACATGTTGCACATTCAGCATAATATAGTTGACAGTAGAGCTATTACCGTTAGTGTCAATAATCTACTTATTACCATGCTTTCTGCTGCAAACGCATGAACTCATTCAAGGAAAGGGCCAGATCCTGGATGAAACTGGAATGCTGTGATTTTTATTCCTCAGGTGAGACTTCATAATAGAGTTTTCAGAGGTTATACGTAAATATGGAATCTATCACATTCTCTCGAGGTCCTAATAAACAAGTAGGGTTAATGCTTAGGATTCAGAGTTCGAGTGATTGGCCTTTAAGTTCATTTACTCCTTCTATAAAACGATACATCCAACCATGCCCAATCAATATATCCCATCCAGTATATAATATAGTTTTGCCCACTCAGGAAAGCCCAGATTTAGAAAGTCCAAAGGCACATCGAAGGGAAGACATGAAAACCCTAAGAACAGCGCAGAGAGGCTTCTTCCTTAGGTCAGGTGCCTCCTGCCCAGCCAGAAGGGAATAAAGGTTAAAACTTATTTATCATTGCTTATTAATATGACAACTATGTAACCCCAAATTCATAAAAATTAATTAATTTAAATATAATCATAGTTAATGGTTAAGCTTATAACTGGGTAAGGGCACCCTCAAATCGGTTTAAACCATGCTTTTGAAACTCACTACTTTCTTAATGAAAGAGCAATGTGGCCCCTAAACTTGTGCATCAAACCAAACCAAGAAGCCGACTCCTCAATACAAAATATAATGTCATTCTTTCATAAGCTTTTACATATCTCATGATGCATCATATTCGTCAGTTTCCAAGAAGGAAATAAGGAAATTTTTACAATTAGATCGCGGAAATGGAGTTGAATGGTCTTCCTGAAGAATATGTTGATTCATTGGTTCAAGATTTTGCTTACGGTCCAGTTCGACTGGATGTAAAAGAAGACCCAGCTCAGGTGCTTTATGCTCGCACAACAATCGAGAGGATTTGGGATACCAAGCATGACTCAGTCAATCCATACACACGCCAACCCTTCGACATTAACAGAGCAGTCCCTCAAGCCCAGCTTAGGCAAGAGATGTCCCGTTACATTTTTGAGAACAGAACCCTAACCGTAGGTCTTGAGGTCATTCCTGACTACACGAATGTCTTGACCGCTAAAGACATGGAGAATCTGTTGATGGAATTGACTTTTCATCATCAGGATTTAGATTGTCATTGTTCGAGAGCAATTGTTAAGGAGAAAACTGGAAGAATGAATGAAGAGAAGTATTGGAAGACCCTTTGGAAGAAATTTAATTTGCTCAGTTTGTATTGCGAGTACAGCGCCGAAAACAGGGAGACTTTTTCGTCAATCAAGGGATACGTATACTTGTTCAGAGTAATCGATGAACCAGTCCTTAATTTATGCCGTGAGTACTGCGATTACTGTGATTATGCCAAGGATGTCTGCAGAGAAATGGCGAGGATCGTAGATATCATTGGTTTGGAAGACAACGATTTGCGAACGTTACCTGAAAAATCTGTTTGGGCGTTTGTTCACATTCTAAATGACCTTGCAGTGTCCGAGTATTTGAAAATCCAGAGTATGGTTTTAAGAATTTACTGTAGAATGTTTTTAAGAATTTACTGTAGAATGCTTTCAAGAATTTACTGTAGAATTTAGTTATCTTATTATCAGATGCAATATCTTCTGCAATTGTGTCGTGGAGACTACTGTCTCTCTGTTAATGCGCAAGAATATCATAGATATAACCAATGAAGATCTGTATAACGGATCGTTAATCCTGAAAGCTAGCTGGATCAAAAATTCGTTGATGGCGTTAGAAAGTGACGATTACGTGGACGCTCTAGTGAACATGGTGCTCATTTGCGTTTCTCGTTTCCAAAACGTGCATGAAACTGGAGACGATGAGGCTAATAATGTTTGTGTAATTTGTATGACACTTGACAAGGCGCTCTCGTTAATTGATTCTCTAGTCATTGATAGTCATAGCTATGCGGATCAGAAAGAGAGACTACAAACTTTGGATATAGTAAGCCACATAGTCCGAATGGTGGAACTTGTGCTTTTTACGGTTCCAATTCATGGAAGCATCCCACTTTCGATTGGGTTTCAATATTGTAAGGGGACTTTATAAACATGGAGGTTTTGGTGTTATCAGAAAAAGGACATCGAAACTTTTAGAAAGTTTCTTAAAAGCAAGAATGTGGATAGATATGGTAAACAAGCTAAGACGTTGCTTCAAGACATTGTAGGCGACGCAGACGCTGAGTACCTTAAGTGGTCTGTTAACAAACACAGACGGTCTGGAAATAGAAGCTGTGACGTTACAAATGGAAGGCGAGCACACAGATAATCTCCAGATGATGCTTTCATCTCTGGGATTCACAAACAAAAAGCATCTGTATTCATTCTAATTTCATTTTGCTTTGTTCTCGCTGATTTTATTAGTGATATCTGTATATAATTAATAGTTGATATTCCAATTTGCGAGATTATTATGCTGGCAAGTAATAAAATTTATCCCTTACCACACGCATCACTTTTTTCTTTCTCAAAATTTTCAATTGAATTTCATTTTAAATTTACTTCTTTAGATCCACCTTAAATTATGTACATGGAAACTTATCATCGTTTACCTTTTTTTTAAGTTGGTCAAAATCTTGTAATCTAATTGACTGATATGCATACATGTAACAGAAGATTAAAGAATAAAATTGTTAAATTAAAGAATAAAAATGTCTAATGCTTTAAAAAATACTTCAACAATAAATTCCGATACCAATCAGTAGCCGTTGGCGGTTGGAGGAGGAGGAGCTGCTGCTGGCGGTGGTTTAGTTCTTTCATTTATATTAATAAATATACCCGCTGGTCAATACCGTACGTTCGTTTCATTCCTTCTATTAAACATATTTCGTATGGTAGTTAGCTCGCCTTCTTCTTATTCTAGTTCTAGCTAGCTGGTTGCTGCGACATAAGGATTCTAGTTCTAGCTAGCTCGTTGCTGCGACATAAGAAAAACGTTAAAAATAGGAAGTTGTTTTCTATTTATACTTTGTTTTATGAGGATTTAGGGATAACATATGCACATGAATAAGCAAAAGAAAAACTTTAAAAATAGGCAGTTGTTTTCTATTTATACTTTGTTTTAATGAGGATTTAGGGATAACATATGCACATGAATAAGCAAAAGCAATCGCGGAATAAGCAGAATACTCAATAGCATTGCAAAAAGTACCAACATAATACGAATCCATTCAGGAATACCAATTAAGAAGTACGAATACGGAATAGTAACAACATAGTAATGGTGAAGTAGTAGCTAATCACTAAGAAAATAATAGTACTCATTCCAAGCTCTTTGATTAATAGCTTTAAAAAAAACAATAATATATAATGGAAATTCTAACTAAATAATAATTACCATAAATTAGCTCAATGATGAAATAGCTTTCAAAATGTATTAGCTTTAAAAAAACAATAATACGTAATGGAAATTCCAAATAGCTAATAATTACCATTAATTAGCTCAATGTGGAAATAACTTTCGAAATTTTGGAATGCTTCTTGGTAAAAATGGACGATGAATATGGTATAGAGGTTAAGGTGTCGCTTCAAGGCTGTCTCAAAACGGTGTAAGCAAGTAGAGTATTTCTGAGTACAGAGACCTCCCGGAAATAGAAGTTGTGATGTTTCAAATGGTAGAGAGGTGGGTAGATAATCTTGGGATGATGCTTCCATATGTTACAAATGGTGGAGAGGTAGGTAGATAATCTTGGGATGATGCTTCCATATGTTCCAACGAATCTACATTTCATTGAATGATGATCTACACGATTTCAATCCCTCTTCATCTTCATGTGTATATGTAGTAAATAGTTGTTATGTTAATTTTGAGAGATTAATTTGGGTTCTAAAAGTGTTGTTTATTACTTAAATTTCCTTCAGCAAGCATCAAAAGAAAGTCAGAATAAGTGAAATATATTTTATCAATACATTAAAATATAATTTTTTTTGCTGGAAGTTGATGGTAATCTTTATTTTGTCTTTGACAAGAAAAAGAACGTGTTTGAACGCAAGAAAAAGAACGGGTTTGAACTCAATAAATCATCTTCCGTATCCCATAAATTCAGAGGAATAGTAAAATCTAGAAATATTTTTATGCATGAAGCTACATATGTTCATGATATCAATCAACAACAAGAGAAAATCATCATAAACACTTGAATACAATGTTGAACTAAAACAATGTATTTACACCCAAGTCAAACACCTTAAGCAACAAATCAAACAACACAAAAAATAGATTATCACAACCACTCAAATGATGTGCCAAGCCATGGATCAATATATTCATTAAGATTAAGGAGAATATGAACTATCGAACAAGTTTATGTCTAGAACATATTGTGAATATTATACTGCATAAGTACAAATCCAAACTAATATATTCTAAATAATAACTTAAATTAAAGACATGTTATACCAAGTTTATCTTAATTGTCTCCTATGCTTCTAAACATACTACTGTGCACTCCTTGGAAAAATGTTGTGGCTAGGAGGAACAAAATCATAGTTAAGGGTGTTACAAGTATGCTCAAAGGTAAGAATATAACCAACAATTTATGGGGTAAAGTTTTAAGCACATTTACATATTTACAAATATAAGTCCAACCAAGTTATTAAATCATAAACCTCGTTATGAAACATTCAATGAAGACAAATTATTTGTTAATTATTCAATATTTGCTAAAGTTGTAAGTACATCTATGTATTAACAAAAATAGAAGTCCAACCAAGTAATTAAAACATAAAACGTTTTTTAAGCATTCAATGGACACAAAAATGATTTGTTAATCATTAAATATTTTTTGGGAGAAAATAATATTTCTATATTTGAAAGAAAATAAGTTTATCATATTTGATTTGTTAATTATGTACTTACATGCATCCATCAGCTTTATGTGATTAAGCACACCGATATTAGATTTGTTTTATATTAGATTTGTTTTCTACGTTAAAGGACTGTAATGTATTTGTATAATATATTGATAACTTATGTATTTAATGGTCCAAGTTGTTTAATGATAGAAAATGTGTAGTATGAGTTTAATGAACAACAACTTAAGTCAACATGATGGGAGCACATCCGTAATTATGAAGAAGGAAAGTTCTTTAAATTAATTTGTTTGAATTATTTGTAAAGTTAACTAATATGGATTAGTCAATGTGTGACATGCAAAGTCAAAAAATAAGGAATATTGATAATGTTCTTAGAAGAATGTAAAACATTGATGGAAAAGTTGCAGAGAGATGAATAAAGTATATAAAAATTAAGTCAATATGAATTATTTCTTCAAATTTAAGTAATAATGTACTTGAGAATATGCACTAATATTTTTCAAATAATCTAATTCCCGTATGCTCAATGATATGGAGGAAGTGACAATAATAAAATTCAATGTCATCATAACAATAAAAATTATGAAATATGCATATGATGATCAATTGGTGTTGGAAGTTAGTAGAAGGGGGAAATAACTTTATAATTCTATGAGGGATATAGTGGAAAGAACGTACAAACATACTTTTCACTTACAATATATAAACCAATCAAATGCTTCAAAAATTCAAGTCATATCAAAACTACAATAGGTGTTTCTAGAGCAATGGTCAATGAAACATGTCACACATGCAATAGAAAAGGCAAACAACAAAAAAAAGAATCATACAAAAAGTAATATTATTCAACATGTTTATGTAGAATATGTATCTATAACTGCTACAAACCATCATTCCTTCAGTAATTTCAACTCTATAATATTTATTTTTCATATCAACAGTCGTTTTACGTTTCCATGAAAATTGTGAAAATACCAAAAGGATGAATGAAGTGATATAAAAAATGTGGCAATCTGGATGTCCAAAAAAGTGTATAAGCAGATGGTCAAGGAAATGGATGTAATTGCATCATAGGAGGATCCATCTCAATAGAAACATGATTCAAATGTATGAAATCATTGATTTTTAGGATTATGTACATCTCATTAATTAATTCAACATTAAATATTAATTTTCAATTATTTTGTTTAAAAAAAGTAAACAAATTGGAACCCAATCAAGACATAAGATAGGAGGACAAGGAAAAAATGGGTTGATACAGAAATTTGTGAGTATTTTTTATTTCCTTATAATAAATTAAAATTTCATATTGGTCGTGATTTTCATATTTAATTTTTTTGTCTTGATTGGCAATCCTTTGATGTCTTGAAATAGGTGTTAACATACAAACATGCTCCATCAAAATAATTTATTGAAATTGGGTTAAGCATGGGTTGTGAGTATATGTTGCGTATCAAAAACTAATTGTAGATTTCATGTATCTATATTATTGTATTTCTCTCATTTTATAATTAATAAAACAACAAAAAACCTTTATATTAAATCTATGATTTGTGACGGGGAATAAAACTTGAAAAAAACAAAGTATGGAATGGATACAGCAAAAGACTTCTTGATAGAAATCATGCAATTTAGTTTTGAAAGAATGTGTATCATTCATAACACAATTATTTATATGGTATGTTTCTTTTCAATTTACATTCATGTATACTATATATTTTTCTTTTCAATATTCTTAGCAATGTATATACACTCAATACACTTTACATTTATCTTTGCAGATGGAAGTTGAAGAAGACAAAAAAATAGATCCAATCAACAAAATATTCGGTCAAATAAACCAACTGATGCAAGTGGATTATGCCTCTTCTCGTACATATATCCTATGAGTTATCAACTTCACTATTGTTTCACTTAAAATATTGTAATCATCCTCTCCTCCTAGCCAAGGGGATTCACCTAGACCCACACTTATTCCATCACATATTTTTATAAGAAAACCAATTCCCAATAAGGGGAAAAACTAGAGTCATTTCCTTTCAAACTATTGATCCATTTATATGTGATTTTACAGGTTGTCTCATCCATTCTAAAAAAGTAGGAATTCAAGAAATATTTAGATGTAATTACTTTTTCCCGCCAATAATTTACATTCTGAGCCAATCTCCACAAACATTTTGCAAATAATGGTTTACATAACTTAAAGGAATTCATAACACTCCAACTCCAAAGATCGCAGGGCTTATCCAAAATAGACCATCTTAACAACATAATTCCATCTGACTACTTGCTTGCCATCCATAAAAATGAGAAGCATTTTTTTCCTTATATTTTTTAAAATCCATTTTGGGATATAGGTAATCGAAACGTAATAGAATAGAATGCTTTTTAGAACTTCCTTCAATAAGACTAGATTTGCACATATTGGCAAAAAATGATTTTCCCAACATGAAATCCTCGCTTCTATATTCTTGTATAGTAAGGTCCAATCCTTAAAGTAGTAAGAGTTTGACTTGAAAAAAACAATTTATTTGAACCATTCCACCATAGGCTTCAAGGGAATTGAAACCAACTCCTTTATGCTTTCCTAATGTTCATATGATATAAAATTCATGGAAAGACTAACATTTTCTACACTAATTAGCATTCTAATATACATTTTGTATAACTGAAGAATCTCAAAAAGTGATTGAAATTTATCTAAAGATCCCTCTCCAAACATTACCACATTATACACAAAGAGTACATGAGTTATCACGTGTGAATCAGTCACTATTATCACTTTCAAAGTTCCTGAATTCCTAACATGGTAAAATAGTATACTAAGAGCTTCAACCAGCAAAAGGCAGAGAAAAGGAGAGAGTGGGAAACCTTTCCTAATTCCCTGAGATGACCAAAAAATGAAGAGGGAGAACCATTGGTAAGAAATAGAAAGGATGCATATTGAATGCATTGCATTATCCAATTAACAAGATCACTGAAAATCGAATATGAAGAAGTAGAAGGTGTTGAAAAGTCTAGCTAGTTACCATATCACACACATTAGAAATTTTCTGTTGCACGTGGTATGACTCAGACTTTTTGGCTATGCATGATTCCTTGAGTTGGGTGGAAGGAGAGAGACATCAAGTAACTTAGAAATGAAGAGGATGGTGCAATATAGGATACGCTTTCCCAGAGTGGGTTATGAAAGTTCTTCTAGATACCTCTGATGTGTTCACTTTATGCTTTCCTAATGTTCATATGATATAAAATTCATGGAAAGACTAACATTTTCTACACTAATTAGCATTCTAATATACATTTTGTATAACTGAAGAATCTCAAAAAGTGATTGAAATTTATCTAAAGATCCCTCTCCAAACATTACCACATTATACACAAAGAGTACATGAGTTATCACGTGTGAATCAGTCACTATTATCACTTTCAAAGTTCCTGAATTCCTAACATGGTAAAATAGTATACTAAGAGCTTCAACCACCAAAAGGAAGAGAAAAGGAGAGAGTGGGAAACCTTTCCTAATTCCCTGAGATGACCAAAAAATTAAGAGGGAGAACCATTGGTAAGAAATAGAAAGGATTCATATTGAATGCATTACATTATCCAATTAACAAGATCACTGAAAATCGAATATGAAGAAGTAGAAGGTGTTGAAAAGTCTAGCTAGTTACCATATCACACACATTAGAAATTTTCTGTTGCACGTGGTATGACTCAGACTTCTCGGCTATGCATGATTCCTTGAGTTGGGTGGAAGGAGAGAGACATCAAGTACCTCAGAAATGAAGAGGATGGTGCAATATAGGATACGCTTTCCTAGGGTGGGTTATGAAAGTTCTTCTAGATACCTCTGATGTGTTCAACAAAGTTATTGTTGAACAAGATAGTGAGATTTTGGGATAAGGATGCATAATGCTTCATCATATAGGGTGAGCGGCTGGATATCATGCTCAAAGATGTGTACTTTGTGACTATCCTCCCATTTTTTAGGTGTTATCGTCAATATATCGTTGAAACTACCGAGGGGGATGTTGATGAATGAGTTATGTGCCCAACATTGCTATGCCATGACTTATGTGCATGCATCATACATATTGGTGTGTGATATCTAGATTGCGTAGGCTTGTGCAATGGAAGTGATGGTGCTACAAATACTAGGATGTAAATGTCCACACAAGATATCTGGAGGTTAGTTACTAATGGTCGAGAGTGTGCTAAGGGGAACTTACTATGGGTGGGCCCAAATGTACCTGATACTGGTTCATTTTGAGATGAACCAAGATATCCTAGAGGATGGGGATTTCTACTTCCAAACCTTTTTTTTCTCATTATTCTTTGAGCGGTTACGGACACTGAGACTACATCTTGTGATGCACAACATTGGGGGGACCACATGAGCCTCAGATGAGGCGGTGGTGTGAGATGATGATCAGGGAGGGAGGCGTATTGGTAGGTTGTTTCTTCACCTGTGATATTTTTGCATGGTGGAAGAAGCTTCCTATCCTCATAGAGGATTATCTATATGCAGGAATGGACTACCAAGGGGATCTGGAGATTCCTCGACCTCCTAGATAGGTCTAGAGACCAAATGGTGCATATACGTGACACTTTGTGGTTTCAGTCATATATATTTTACTAGAAGAGTGGTAGCTAGATTATAAATGTGATTGGTACTGATGATATACTGTGTGCATGTGCACATGTGGACCCACATCCTCCAGTGGGATACCAGCAACATAGGGGCAGAGTGGAGGGGTTAGATTCAACTGCTCACGGGAAGAGTAGGAGACGTAATGCTACATTAGGATCACTATACCTGGACGTGGAGACGCTACTAGAGGCAGTCACAAATGATGGGTGGTAGTACCTAGATTGCAATTTGATCGTCACATGCTACAGGGCCCCTTTGGATTAGATCTCTCTGATGAAGAGGATAGCGGTTTCTTTTGAGTATGTCAGAGTTGTGGCACAAGGAGATGTCTTGATCGAGGAGGAGAGGTCATATGAGGGGGAGGACATAGATTCAAAGGACTCAGGTTCATATTAGTGGCATGTGCTGATGTCCCCTAATGCATTTGAGCACGAGCAATTTTGTATTATATGTACGATGAGAAATCCTGTGGGGGTTCTCTTTTTGTACCGATTATGATATTATGATATGAATGCACATGGATGCAATTTTCTTTATTTTTAGGTGGTTGATGACTCTCTTGTTATGATGATGAATATATATGATGCATATGAAATTTGTATGCATAATGATGATGCATGATGCATTTTATTTCCTAAATGTGATGATTGATGTACCACTCTAGAACATTATTATCCATTTGATCTACTACATGATTGAGATTCCTTGGAACATGCATGAATGAAATGGATTCAAAATGTATAACCAAGTGTTTGGTGTGTAGGATTTTTATAAAGAGGTAGGGATCGCGTACCCAGTAGTTTTAATTCAATTGGGTGACAAGTAGCTGGGAATATACAAAGAAATCAAGGTGACAAATAACCAAGTGAAGGGCGACGATCAGGAGACCAGCGGGATCATTGTACTCAACCTGGTTGTTGGTAGAAATACCAACACAAATTCCATCGACATGGATCAATTCATGTGACGGGGAATAAATGACCCATGTAGCTGAGGTGAGATTAGGAGACCATCTACTTGCACCGTCACTGAAACCAACATAGGAAGGAAAGGTAGGATCCATCTGGAAGAACCAAGGAAACAAACTATGATACTTGTGCTAAAAATGATGCAAAACAAGATGTAAAAACAATAATACAATGGTATTCAAGTTGGTCGGCTTAGGCATAGAATCTCTTGAGGTAGATCTCGTTGCGGGGATTCTTCAAGAGGGGAGCGTCAGAGTCAGCGAGGAAATATTTCCCCTTGCTGATACACCGATGCATGACATAAGGGCCATAACACATGGATTCAAGCTTCCCTTTTCTAGTATTATCATTGGTTTGATCGTAAACGAGGACGAGGCCCCCCTCATTAAAGGTACGTGGTTGGATGTAGGATTCATAATTAGAACTTGACCGTGTCTTAGACACTTGGATAATTTAGAGAGAAATGCAATGGTGCTCATCAATTTTTCAAGGATAAGTAGGGATTTTTCCAATGGTGAAGTATCAGGTAGAAGCTCGATGATAATCTGAAGTGATGGAATTTCGAATTCAATGGGAAGAACCGATTCCACACCATGGATCAAATGGAGTGGGGTAAAAGCAGTGGTCATTTTAGTTGATGTTCACTAGGACAAGACGGTGAAATGGAGAAAGTGGTGTCAGTTGGTGTTTTGATTGCCCACAATTCGTTGGAGCATACTTTTTAGGACCTTATCGACAACCTCAACTTGGCCATTTCCTTGAGGTTAATAAGAAAAGGAATATTGGTGTTGAAATTTCAACATAGCGGAGAGATATATCCAAAAAACGTCCTCAAAGTGAGAACCTTGGTCTAAGAATATGTTATACCTGATTCTCGTCAACATCATGTTGTGATATCATCTCAATATTTGCCTTAAATGCTCAAAGTGTTGTAGTTGAAAATGGGAAAGGATAAATATTTTCATAGTTTTTGCCACCACTGCACTTTCCCTATGGTCAAGGTGCGGTACCTATATCAGTAACGCCATTTTTTATGTGTGTAGAAAGCGGTGCCACCATTTGCTCCCCATGTACAAGGCATGGTTCCCACCTGGTAATGCCCTTTCCCCTTGAAGAAGGTGTGGTGCTCAAGTCATAAAGGAAAAAATGAAGATTCAATAGGCTTCCTAATGCTAGCCTTCATGGAGCCCCATCGCTATGGTTCAAAACACCTAGAGCTCAAGATCATCCATTACAGGATCCTCCCTACACCACTCCCATGAGATCCTCAACCTATCCTATCCTCTCATGCCTTTATATACCATCTTACCCCTCATGGGTAATGGGAGGAAGATCATGTTATTCCATCCAAACTCTGGCCAAATTCACCAAGACTAGTGATTTGTTTGTAGGAAAGCTTGAGGATTTGAGGAAAGGTTCATTTGAGAATGGTTTCTCAACACCAAGGCTTAGGTTGTATGCTTGAGATCTCTTCATGTTTTAATACAAATAAAGGTTTCTTTCCCATAATCATTTATGTGTTTGATTATCACTATGTTCATTGTTGAAGTCCTTGGTATTTAACATAATCTCATATATTAGCTTGTTACTTTTATCTAGGTTGTTTTTTTTGTTTATCATGCACGACATCCACATAGATAAAGCACTCCAAAGACCAACATTTGTATCCCATGGAAGGTAAAAAGAGTATTTTATTGAATAAATTTATCCAATCTTAGGAAAAGTTCTTTTATGTTGTGATTGTTTTGTTCTAGTACTGATTGTTTTAGGATAGGGAAACAACCTCTGTCCGCATTGGCTGAGTATTTCTTGTAACAAAAGTGGCAACTCCGTTGGGGATATAGATCAATATTCTTGGTTTTTTCCTTGTCTTCAAATTCCAATTTCTTGTCATAGATCATATCTAATTGTAAATTAGCTAGATTTGGTTTGAAATTGTTATATATGCCTTGATATGACTTTGATGCTTCAAGTTCTTGTTGATTATTATCATTTGAATCCAATACTTGATTCATCTTTCTGTTCACATTTTGTTTGAATTCAAAATCTCATTTGGCCACTGCACCTTCCCTTAAGGAAGACATCGATGCCCCTGCATGTTTCTAGTGAACAAAGAGCGGTGACATTGCTATGTTGCTATTGAAAAAGCATGGTTCTCAACTAGTAATGCTCTGTACTCACCTTTCAACCAGTGGTTCCAAGTAGGGTTCAATCCCTATTTGATTTTTGAGATATTGCATTTACAATTTGGTTTCTAAATATTTTTTGGCTTTGTTACTAATTGTTAAAATTATTATCCAAGATCTAGAAAGTGTGTTTAGGATTGATTGGTTTATACCTTCAAGAATTTGGTTTTGGTATGAAAGCGGAAGCCTTTGAAAAGTAATCATCTATCCAGATCTATGAGTGTTACTTAGATCAACTAAAAGGAAAGTAGTTTTACTTTCCTTGTCTTCATAGTTTTATGTTGCAAATTTGAGAGAAAATTTATAGATCATAGAATAGGGATGAACTGTTGATTACTTGATTAGTCTCATCAACTTTCAGGTATTCATGTTCTAATTGCTTCTTGTGCGTTTTCTTTTCAAACAAAACGAAAAAGTTTTTTTTTTGCATCTTTCTTTCATTTGAAGAATTTAAAAAGTGTCATGTGCCAAGTAGTCATAGTAGTCTTTCTTTTCAAAAGTGGTCTCATTCTTTTCCTTTTCAATATTTTTGGATTAGAATTCTTTATGGGATGGTGGTAGGAATGAAGATATAGTTCAATATTGTTTTGCTTGGGATTTATTTGTTTTGGAGAAGTAGGAACCAAACCTCTATCTCTTCGTTAAGTAGGGAATCTACAAAAAGTTAAAGTGAAAATATTTTCATGAGCATAATTGCATAATATTTTCATCAACATAATATTTTTAGGTGTTTGACTTCAATACCTTGTATTCAAACTTTTATAATGTACTAGGTACCTTAGCAACCATTTTCATTAATGATTTTTTCCCTCGCATTTGTTAATGGTTCTCATCATTGACCGGTAATCAAATGGTTTCCTCCATGTTCGACTTCAATTCCCTTATTCGCATTGTTAGGATTCATACCTTTCGGTGGTTCAGATTGAAGACCTTGGCCCGACAGTAGCATATTCATTTTTTGCTATTTCCCGAGCTGATCAAGACCTACTCATACTTCATATGACATTTGTTGAGACATAGATCCACCTTGTATTCTTATGGCTATGATCGATTGTTGAGCATGGATCCACCTTGTTCACTTATGGCCATGACTCCTTTAGATGTTATATGGCGCCTTTTTGCATATTGCATGACCATGATAGTTACATCAGTTATAAACATGTTGGATATGCCTATATCTTTATGGCAATCATTTGTATGTGGACTTGTATGTCCTAGAGATCAGTTTTGTTTGACATTTATCTCTCCTTTAGGTACCTATGTTCGAGCCTTTTGATATTGGATTCTCTTCTCTATCCATACTCAATTGTTTCCTTTTTATAATGTATTTCAGCTAGCATCTTCCCCTCTAACCTCATACATTAGGAGGAATCTGTTATAGCCCAAAAATGACACATTATATTCCTATGACCACTTTCCCATGTTTCTGTCGCATGTCGACACTTCCATGGCGAGACTTCATGAAAGTCACTAAAACAATACCTATATTGGAGTAGCCATATCTCAAGTTTTGTAACTTCATTTGACCTCTTCTCTAGACTGTTGGAAAGGTATCTGAGTTAGGAAAAGCTTTCCAGAAGACACAAAAGCTCAAAAATGCGCAAAGTACCATAAAAATGATAATTTTTTACTATTCATGACTTTTCCTTCATGGTACCTACGAGTTTCACCTCTATACTCATGGCTTTACCTTCATGCTACCTTCGGTTACCCCAAATACATTTTGTATTCATGACTTTTCCTTCATGATACTCGTGGCTTCTCCTGTATTCATGACTCTTGTTACTACATCCCATGAGTTTGGATTTGGATTCATGACTTTTGTTAAATAAAACCCTGAATTTGTCCTAAACATGTCCAAAACTGAATGTTTCTCGAATTCTGGGTAGTATTGGTGGTTATGCAAGTGACTCCTTCGGTTGTAACTACTTTGTGTTCAACCCTATATCTTCATAAGTGTATAAATAAAGGGAGAGAGGTCCATGAGAGGGGACTTGAACTTTTGCATTGTTATACTGAAGAAACCGGGACCCATTCCCCCCACCTTTTCCCTAGATCTTCATCCTTGTGTTGCAAAGCTTGGAGGCTCAGTTCCTTGGAGAAGAGAAGCAACAAAACCAAATCAAGGATTTGTGAGGTGCCTAGATTGGAGAAGGTGTCTACATTGTATAACCCCAGTATGTTGATGGCCTCTTAAACCCTATTTATTGGAAAATTTCCTCTACAACATCCACGTCCTTGAACATGGAATCCAATCAATAGATAACGCATGGGGTTGGAATCAGCCACTACTCGAGTTTGGCTCATGAGAATGTAATGACGTTGATTTTGCATCGAAAGGATGATGGCTAGGGCCATTTGTCTTCGTGGGAGTAATGTAATGGTGGTCAGGATCACATGCTCTTGATGACAATCATCTTCTTCGAATAAGACTTCAATGATGGAATTTTTATATTCCAATACATAGAGGATAAACTCCTTGGTGAAGTCAGGAGGAGATAACAAGGGAGAAGAAGTCAAATATTGTTTCAATGTATCCAAAGCAGCTTGCACTTTCTGATCTCACATAAAAGGAATGTTGGTATGTATAAAACATAAGAATCCATGGACTTTTGTTGCATAGTCCGAAATAAACCAATGAAGGAAATCGGCCTTTCCTTGAAGGATCTGCAATTAGCGAAGAGTATGTGGAATTGGAAGATCCAGGATGGATTGAACCTTCAAGGAATCCATGGTAATCCCATTCTACGACATGATGAATCCTAATAAGAGACCGAATGGGACACATCAAAAACCCTTGAGGGGGTTCAAGGAGACATTATATTTGTGACATAAAAGGTAAACTTGTCGTAAGTTATCCAAATGTTGGGAACGCTTTCGAGATCAAGTCATGAGGTCGTCTAAATAGACAAAGATAATGTTAGAAATGTGGCTGAAGCAAAAGGTAATGGCATGTTGAAAAGTAGCTCCAACTCTTTTAATTCCAAACGACATGGCCAAATACAAAAAAGTGCCCTAAGGGGTTGTAAAAGGGGTTTTAATTGATCTTCTTTGTGGATTTGGATTTGGTTATAACTAGAAAACCCATCCATGAAGGAAAACACTTCATGACTGGCACATGAATATATGATTTTGTAAAAAATGGGATGGGGAAGTTGTCCTTGGGATAATCCAAATTCAAATCACGAAATTCGTCACATACAGGAATGGTTCCTCGTTTTTTATTAACAGGATCAGGATTGGAAGCCAAGTGGTTTACCTGATGGGGTATACAAATCCTTCTTGGCGTAGTTTTTTTATTTTAGCTTAGACAGTAGGGGCCTTTGATGCATGGATGGGTCATTGAATTTGGTGAATGAGGGAAATATTAGGCCATGTGTCGATGTGATGTTTAACAATAGACAGACCAATCCCAGGAATCTCGATGTAGTACCAAGCGAAAATATCACGAAATTCCTAAAAATGGGTATTGTAGGCGCTGACTTCCTTAAGAGACCATGAAGCACCAATCATAATATTCTCAACTATACCATGTTTCATTGAGACATCAAATTTGATGGTTTCTCATATATTCACCATGTTACCTTCTTCAAAGGCTTTAGGTGTTGGGATTGGGATTTTGAACTAATCGACACTTCCATGAATAAAGTCTTTTGCTTTGACAAAGAATTGGTCTGAAGATGAGGAACGCTCATCACTGATGAAAAATGAATGATGGTGTAGTTCATCCCAAGGATATTCAGGAGTCGTAATAGATTCAAGGATCTCTTTTTCATTGTGAAACTAGTGGCTACATAGCTCAAAGGGATACTTAGTGGTCAAGGAGGGGGAAGGAAGGTCGAAAGTCGAGATCATATAGATGGTGTTGTTGGTGTCCATGGAAGAGGATGAAGGGTGGATTTCCTTGAGGGAGTGCTTGTAAAAGTTAATAAGGAGGGATGAGTACTTGGCCAATTTTGGGAAATGATGGGAATAATGACCATATATGCCACTTACTAAACATGATTGGTTTGTTCGTAGCGATTTATTCTTAATCATATGGATGGTTGGTACATTGAAAACTAGATCATCAGCAATATATACTATTGTGCACATGTGAGTGTGAAGAAATGGAAAATCAAGACAATTTTGCGTCGCATGGGCAAGGACATCACATAAAGCACAAGTAGGAGGTGGACATGGTTCTTCCAGGGATTTTGGTGCCTTGATCCTATTATTCATGGGAGAAGGGGGTGCACGAGTAGATGCAGAAGTAGTTGGTTCTGTACCAAGACGTGGGTGTGACACTGTCTCAATAGATTGGATTGTCGTCAACAAGATTTTTGGTGTCGAGCTGGGGTTGGGTGAATCGAGTTACCACACTAGAATGCCTAAAGTGAATCCAAGAAGGTTGAGCATAGAAATGACTATTTTACTCATTATTCCATAGGGTGAAAATAGAAACAGGATGGTGTGTATGGGAAATGAAACCTAATCATTCCCCGTGGTCTTCGTTGGTGTTGCAGCTGAGGTTGTGATGAGTTCATAAGTTTAACATATAATTTTTCACAAATTCAATATGCCAGTCATAGAGGGAGGAGGTGGGAGGGAAAAATACTTATCGTCAAAGGGGCATCAGTAAAGAGGCCTAGAATAATGGCAGATGGAGAGGGAATGGATACGCTATCGATGGTGGTGTCGATTCTAAGGAGTTAATGCTCCAAAGTGTCGATTCCTTTAGGATCGTAGTACGTCAACTGTTGGATAGTCAAAATCTTCCCTTCATGGGTGAACATTAGGATTCAAAATATGTGATGACTCACATTGCGTACATGTAAATATGTCCAAGGAGGAGGTTGTAATATAGTTGGGATTTCATAAGCTTAATGTCAATCAACACATTTTTACTTTCCAACTAAATGGGGACATTTGTTAGAACACCTTGTGGTTGTGCAGCACGACCATCACAATCACAAAGGGAGGTGGTTGAGGGTTGAAGGGTTGGGGATCCGAGCTTCTGCCAAACGAAGGTTAGCATAACACAAGTGGATGTACACTCATCGATGAATAACCAATTTATTTACGGTGAAAGGAACCTGGAAGGCTACGGATGATGGAATTCAGGGTTCTCTTTGATCCAAGTCGAAAGTGATCAATCTAGAATTAGAGGGTTCAATGACACCTAGAGCAGAAAAAAATCCTTTGCATTGGGGTATTTTATGGTACCAAGGCTCGTGTTGCATCCATGCATTGATTTGGTAAAGGGTTCTGCAGCACCATAAGAAAATGAACTTGTGGTGTTGGGTTTGATTGTGCTAAATGACAGTATTGGTTTCACATTGATTTTTGGCTTGTAATAGGTGGCAGAATCGATGCATCTATGGGAACTAGCATGTATAATGTCCATAAACATCAGAAATGGTACACACTTGGTTAGTTTGTAACTGGGGGTTCTTATGTAGGGGAATTAACATTTTTTCTATTGTTGTTAGGGGGGTTGGGTTATTGACTTCACCCTTAAAGTTGGTTGCTTCATCGGTTCCTATCTCTTTTTATTCTTCCCTAACCTTGTTGGTTATTGGGGTCAGGTTGTTTGGGGAGGTTCTAATTAGCATAAATCTATCCTTGACAAAAAAGAGGAGCCATGGTGTAGGTTGTACAGGTGGTCAGTAGTAGGTAGGAGCGGCTAGAGGGGATGCAAGGCCTACTATCTGGCCATGACAAACAAGTGCTAGGAGATTTGGTCCATGAGCATGAGGAATGGGTGCAAGAAACGCATATGAAGGTGTGTTTCTAGACTAATTTGCTACGAATGAAAATTCATGGGCGTATCCATGTTGGGAAACACTAGGAGAGTTGTCAGAGTGAGGATACATAGAAGGAGAGGTCATGTATAGGTGGGGGTCTTGGGTAACGAAGCCAGTGACTCCATTAAAATCATGGTATTCCCCCGATGCATCTCATTGTGAGGAGTATGCATGAGGATCATTGGGTATGATGGTTTAAAGGTAGTTTGATTAGGCCTAGTGTTGGGCAATATGGCAGACCCAGGTTTAATCATTTTGTGTCGCACCAACAAAAGACCCACAGTGTTGGCCCTTTCGGCAACAACCTGTGAACAAGTTGCAGTTTCACCCGAAACAGCTATGGGGTGCCGCAGAATCAGGTTTCTGCAAGCAGAGAGGGAGATTACTATACCTTGTCCTTTAACAACTTATAATCAATAACACAGAGCTCCGACATTTATACCTAAATAACTTCGCAGATAAATAAACATACAGTGACTTGCTCAACCCACTACAGGGAATTCACAGTGAAGCTATTTATTAACGGTGATCTTACTTATCAGATTTACACAGTTATTAATGCATGGAAAAAAACAGAAATAGAAATAGCACAAGAACCACAACACCAGATATAACGTGGTTCACCCCCAGTGTAGGGGCTACGTCCACAGAACTGTGTTTTATTTCAACTTTCTTCAAAATCACAGTTCTGATCTGCGCACTCAGCTGCAGATCTCTTTAGTCTCTTGAGCCGTGCACACAACAGTAGGCCTCTGCGCACACAGCTGCAGATTTCCCTTAACCTTTTACAAAAACCCTCTACGCACACAGCTGGGACTTAACCTTTCTTTACACAATAGCCTTAGCTTCTCCTTAACATTCTTTACATCAAAAAGCCTAACTTTTCTTATTTACAAAAATGCCTATTTATACATCGCGCTATTACAAAACCATGGCTTCAAACCATGGGCACCCAAAACCCTAAACCCTGGTCTTAAACCGTGGGTTTATTACAATAGAAGACTTTGACTCAACCCTCGACACCCCTAAGACTATTTTGAGTCAACCTCCGCTTACAACTCCTTTGGCCTGCGCAGATATTTTCCTTAAGGACCGTTAGGGTGCGCGCCCCAACAGGCCCCTAAGACTCACCAGTGTCTCGTCCCGGGGCACTCGTCTATTCGGCTGGTGGTAAAAGTTGTTTGGCGAAGACAATGTGCGCTGATTGTTGGAGTCCGTCCTGCTGTTGCCGACTGCCTGCTTCATTCCTTCTTGCTATTAATGCTGGGCAAGGCAGTGTGGATCCATCTGCAACCCCATCCTTTGCTCGGGTTGGCGACGCTTAACCATCCACAACTTGGGGTCCCCTGGAATTGCGTGTCACGCTGCATAAGACATACAGCTACCACGGTTCTGCTATGCCAGAATATTTCACGGCAAGGTTCCCCAGAATCTGTTGGCGAGGTCTTATGGCCTTCGTTGCTCCATGTTAGAGCAAATTTGTGCCTGCCTTCGCCTGATTTAGAGAAAACTTCTGCTTGCCTTAGTACCTAAGTCGAATACGACTGTACTGGCGGATTACTCAGAAGGTTCTACAGACCTCTCTCTCTGAACTCTCGTACTAGCTCTTGGACTTCACAATTGTTTGACATGGCCTCAGTCGAGCAAACTCCAAGAAGTGCTTTATGGAAGACTTCATGGCCAATGTAGCTTACTTATAGAATTCTGCTATAGAATATGTCATCATAGTGTATTAATGACATCAAATATGCTTGTATGCCAGAAATCTCATCACATCCAGCCTCAGATGTTCCCAAAATATCATAATTACGGGTATTGAGAGTAGCTCACGTGCCAGCGCCACCAAATTCATTTTTTCCTATCCATCTCATTCTATGCTACGACACAGTTCCAATCTACGACATAACAACCACTTTCCCCTTCGACCCAGGATGAACCTGCGTCCCTTGACCAACCTTCGGCGTTCCATACTTCATCCTTGAGACTGCGACATTCCATAGTGTGGCGAGCAGCTTCTCTGATGGTCCAGTACCTGATTTCAACTGTTCTGGGTACATGGACTTTTCTTTCTAGGTGCTACCTCCGATTCTAAGTACCTGGCCTATCCCTATACTTTTTTAGACGACTCCCATTTATCATAGAAGGAAAAAGTTCTCCATTCAACTTAGCTAGCTGGACTGCGCCCCCATCAGTAACTTTCTGTACTATATATGGTCCCTTCCAATGTGTCTTGAACTTCCCTGGGAACTTCATGAATTTGCTGTCATAGAGGAGCACAAGATCACCCTGTTGGAATTGTTTCTTCTTAATGTGTCTGTCATGCCACACTTTTTCTCGCGCTTTTTGCACCTTTTGCTGGAAACCTGCAATAAATCTATCTTCTTCGAGTTCTAATATCTATTTCATTCTTTCTTTCATAACGGCGGGGTCATCCATCTCGGTGAAAGCAGATATTCTGAGGCTGGGAACAATGTATTCCATGGGAATGACGGCTTCTTGCCCATAAACCAGTCAAAAAGGTGTATGGCTTGTCAACTTTTTGCAAGTAATTCTGTAAGCCCATAGTACTGCTGGAATTCGAAGGTCCCAATCATTTCTATTATCATTACAAACCTTTGTCAAAGCATGCTCCAGGATCTTATTAAAAGCTTCGACAGTCCCATTTGCTCGTGGATGATAGGCTATACTTTTCTGATGATACACGTGAAATTCTTCAGTTAGTACTTCAATAGTTTTATTTAAGAAATGTGATCCTTGATCACTCATAAGGATGCAAGGACACCCAAACCTGGACAAGATGTGATCGAAGATGAATTGCTCAGCTATAGCAGCACTACAGTTCTTGATTGGTTGGGCTTCAGCCCAATGGGTAAGGTGGTCAGTTGCTGTAATAATATATCTCGCGTCAGACTTCTTCCCAGGGGGGTTGATAGGGCCGACAAAGTCAATAGCCCATTTGTCAAAAGCTTGTAAGGTTACCTACGGAACTAGGGGCATTTCATCCCGTCGGGATGGTTTACCTGTCCTCTGATAGACGTCGCAGCTATGGCAATATTCTCTTGCATCCTTGTGAACTGTGGGCCACCATAAGCCAGCTGTCAAAATCTTCTGTGCAGTAGCTTTCCTTGCATAATGACCTCCTGCTGCGCCAGAATGGGCCTCGTCCAGAATCAGTGGCATTTCATGCTCCAAGATACACCTGCGCAGTATTTCATCTGGTCCCATTTTGTACAGCTGGCCTGCTATTAAGGTGAAGTCCGCTGCTCGCACTACCAGCTACTTTTTCTGTTGTGTTGTCATTTCAGCAGGTGGAAACCCTGTAGACAAATACTAAGCAATATCCTGGAAGTATTCATCAACTATCTGGATGGAAAACAGTTGCGCGTCAAGGAGGCCCGCATCCAAACTGGTGGGTTCTTCGCCCGAGTCAAGCCTCGACAAGTGGTCAGGTCCTAGGTTCAGTCTCCCTGGCTTAACTATGATTTCGAAGTCATATTCTTGGAACAGAATTAGCCATCTGCATATTCTTCCTCCTAGCACAGGCTTGTTAACCAAATATTTCAAAGAAGAATGATCAGTAAACATCTTAAAATGAGATCCTAATAGATAATGTCGAAACTTCTGTAGTGCATACACCATAGCGAGACCTTCCCTCTCTGTTGTAGTATAATTTTTCTCTGCAGTGGATAATTTTCTGCTGGAAAAAGAAATAGGGTGGTCGATCTGACCTGCACCTGGTTGAGCCAATACCACCCCCACAGCAATGGAGGATGCATCGACATGCACATGAAACTCTTTGTTCCAGTCAGGAAATACTAGAATAGGGGCAGTGACCATCTTTTCCTTCAAAATATCTAGGCTTGCTTGGAACTCCAGTGTCCATTCGAACTTAATATCTTTCTTCAGCTGCCTTTCCATCGGAGTGGTAATCTGAGGATATCCTTGGATGAATTTCTTGTAGTAACCAGTGTGACCGAGTGTCGTGCGAAGTTGTTTGACGGACTTCGGGTGTGGGAGGTTTACAATAATAGCTATCTTCGCAGGATCCATCATCAACCCCTGCTTACAGACAACGTGACCAAGCAAAATTCCAAAAGGGGCACAAAAAATACACTTTTTTAGATTCAAGGCAATCTGGTGCTGTCTACACTTGTTCAACATAAGTTTCAAACTAGTGAGATGGTCTTTTACTAGCCCAAAAATAGTCCAATCATCAAAATAAACTTCTAAGAATTTATGTATATATTCCTTAAACGCAGCGATGACGACTCTAGAAAATATAGCAGGTTCATTCTTCAACCCAAAGGGCATGACAGTACACTGAAAGGATCCCATTTCGGTAGCGAAAGTTGTCTTATGTCGGTCTTCTGGAGCAATTCGGATCTGATGGTAGCCATAAAACCCATCAGTAAAAGAGTAGACTTCTTGACCTCCAACATTGTCGAGCATTTCATCTGTAAAGGGGGTGGGAAAGGGATCATGCAGATAGGCATCATTTAATTTCCTTAGGTCGACGCAGATTCGGATTTCTCCCTTAGTCTTCTTCTCCTGCACCACCATAGGGCTGACCCACTCAGATTCCTCAACCGGCTCAATTATTCCGGCAACAAGCATCTTCTCCAGCTCCACCTTAACCTTATCTTTATACTTCGGATTCAATCTATAAGGACGTTGCTTCACAAGCTTCGCATCAGGTTTCAAAGGGATCTTCATGATGCCGATATCACCTAGGATACCTTTCATTTCGGAGAACTTCATCGAAAATAGGTCCTGGTACTCGTGGAGGAGTTGGGTTACCTTGCTGACCATCTCATCATCCCAATAGTCGCCAATGGTAGCCAACTTAGGCTGTTCTTCAGATCCAATGTTAACTGTGCGCGTCTTTAGGGGCTGAGTCACTTCCAGGGCTTCGACAGCTGGTCCATGCATATCGCAGCATCCTTCTGACTCAGGGATAGTGATATTGCATGGGTCCTCATCCTCCTCAATGGCGAAGTTATAACATTCGACTGCGTGGGCTTCCTGCGCTGTCCAATCAGGTCGATGTTCTACGAAATCTCGGTCATCAAAGACCTTGGTATGGAGTATCCTGATAGCTGCATCTAGATCTGGGAAGACATTATTAGTAGAAAAAGTATGTATAAAACTATGGGCAAGACAGTCCCAACTTACAGTATCTAGGCGGAGCTCAGCGTCCTCGTACCAGTTCTTAGCTATCGGTTCCAGTGTATGGACAAATCTATGTGCCCATTCGTCCTGAGGTACATACTGCCACGCCTCATAGCATTTTGCCAAATGTTCTTGGGGACTAGATTTTCCATCAAACTTTCTTCGTACCTCCTCAGGATGGTCCTTAAATCTCAGGCGAAGGAGCCTCTGACAGTCTTCCTAGCTAGGAATCTGCGGCTTATGGCTCTTCCACCATCTGGCTGCTGTGACTCTGAGTGCTGACTCCAGAGAGGTCATTTTCTGTGACTCAGGTATCTGGCCTGAGAATTGTACAATAAACGGGTCAGGGTCTGTCGAACCATCAAAAGTAGGTAGAGCGCTTGGTTGTGAACTGAGCCATCTGAGGGATTTAGTAGGTCTGGTAATTCTATGCTCATGGAGCTCATATAATTGGTTCTGCCACCTTTCTAAGTCATCCTTAGAGTCGGTCATACAGGAACTACCAGACTCCCAACCCACAGTAGGAGGGCCCTCATAAGCTTCTTCCTACGCGGTAATATTGTAGATGGTCTCCGAATCATTCTGATCTTCATCCTGTAGTGGTTCTGTATACCTTTCTCCTTGTGAGGGGTCCAAGGGTAGGATGACTCTCAAGTCTGTCCCTTCAAAGGTCATCTGTCTCTTTTTTAGGTTAATGACTGCAGCATTTTCCATCGCCCATTCTATTCCTAACAAGGTGGGATAGGGATTGCTTTCATCAATGATCTCAATCACTTCAAAGTCCGCGAGAGTACGGACCCCATCAATATCTATTTGGACACTCAGGAATCTTCCTAGGGGCACAATCCTTTGCTAGTTAGCTAACCTCAACTGAATAGGGGACCAGGCGAGGGCAGGTTTTCCCATCTATTCCTAGGTTTGTTTGGTTAACACATTTACATCGGATCCTAAATCCAAAATAACATCAGTCATGTCGTATGCTCCTATCTGAGCATTCAATCGCATTTCCCTGCCAATTCTGCTGATTTTCTAAAGGGGTTTGTCCCAACCACAGCTTTGTGGAGGTCCGCAGGAGGTAATGACTTGCTGCAGCTCATTCAAAGCATCCTGGTTTCGTAAAATATTGAGGCAACTTTGTAAAAAGGAGGAGAGTGTACCTTCTTTATCCAGCGAAGCTTCTTGGGGTTGCGATGGTAGTTGATGATGTTGTACCGGTGTGACATATGTGCTAGGGCCGGTAAAATATTTCTTGACTTCCATAAATGTCTCTTTTTCTCTTGCGATATCAAATGCTGGGATTTTCTCAGAAGCCTTACAAACCCGAGCTTCGGCAGGCCATTTTTCCATATTTGGCTTGTTCGTCGTAGCTCCACTTTGTGTAACAACATTGATGGCTGCTACAGGTCTGGGTTCAATGGAAATCATCTGGATGTTCGGAGTAGGGGTACTATGTCGTGCCTGAATCTTGGCTATCAGTTGGGGGCACTGCTCAATCACATGATCTACTGCGCGGCAATACCGACATGTAGTAGTGGGGTTACGATAGTCCCGAGCTAGGTGCCCGGTTTGGTTATAGTTGTAACACACCAACTGGCCTCTGCCTCTTCCAACCATACCGCCACAGCCACCAGAAGCGCCTCGACCAGAGGTACCACCCCGATAACCGTAGCCATCATTGCTTGGTCCTTCATTGTGTACCCGATAAGCATCATATGTGCGACACTCCTCTTCATTATGTCCTACAGACTTACAGAAGTTACAGTGAGGGTTCTTAGGTCCTTGTCCATACCTTTGCAAGAGGTAACATTTCTCAGGGCAATGCTGACCTGTTGTTCTGCAGAGCTCACAATATAGTACTTGTGGTGGGAATGGGTTTGGCGCACCAGTATTCAGGTACTAGCTTACCAGAGGGCACCGTTCCTTGTCATGGATTTCGACTCGACATTGCGTGCACCAAAACTCTTCACGACTGGGTTTTGCTTTATTCATATCACCAAGCTCCAGAGCCATCGCTGCCAACTGCACCTGGATTTGTTTAATACAAGAGTGATCATCCACAGGGGCAGTCTCAAGCTTCATTGCGATTTCCAGAGCCTCTTGCTGGTCAGCAACCTTCTGTTGCATGAGTGGGGTTCGGATATGTGGTAATAATGCTGCAATAAACCATTCCTTGTGCTGCGTAGGACTAATGGTGAAGCTGACTTGGTCCAGTAGAACTTTGAATCTCTGGTCAAAGTCCCACACTGATTTGTCACGCTGCTGCTGAATCTCTTTCAGTTCGGTGATAGACTGGGATTCGGATTTGGGCTTCTTAAATTCTTTGATTATAGCTTCCTTGATCTCATCTAAAGTAGGACTCTGGGTACTGGAGAATTTCATGAACCAGGTCAAAGCCCAGTCCCTGAAAGAAGTGATGAGCTGTGCACTTCTTACAGCGGGGTCTGTAATCTTTTTAGCATTCCATACTGCCTCGCATAAAAACCAGAACTGTTCTAGATCCTCTGACCCACTTCCTTTGAAAACAGGGAGCTTAATATCATCAGCCAGGTTGGCCATGGTAGAGCTGTTAGGGTTGGGCTGGGGACAAGAAGTCGACGGGGAAGGGTTTACTGTGGTAGACTGGCCTACGACGGGAATGCTTGGGCTAGGTTTATTGGTGGACTGCGACGTAGTTTCAAGGGTAGCGGAGCTGCGCGGCAGGGTGACCGGATGGTTTCCAAGGGAAGGGTTGTCGTCCGGGTCTGATGCTTCAGAATTTATAGGGGACGGCGCGGTATCCTGGCCTAAGGAGTAGGACTCAAAATATCTCTTATAACCTTTTCCACTTCGTGGAAAACTACTTTGCGCAGCGAGGGTGTTGTCACTTGCAAACATATGTCAGTAACACAAAATCTAACAGTCTGATTCAAATAGCAGTATTCCCTTTTCAGCCAATAGTATTTTAATTCTTAAGCTAAATCAATTCAAAATCTTACCTCATGGTCCTTGGAAAAATCGTCGCTCGACTTCACTAAAGGAAGTGCTTGTGTCGATGGCGAACTCCGTCACAAAGGACTCAAGGATCCGTGTGGTCCAGAAATCAACCGTGTGGGAGATCTCGTTGTTCACGCTTTTTAATATGTTAACTCTTGCGGGGGTCCAAATAGAAAACCTCCCCTCACGGAAGGTCGTTCTTTTCTCAGCTAACCTAGACAACCACTGGTGCAACTCTATGTGGATACTACCAAAGAAAATTTCATAAGCATCACAAAAAACATACCTCTGTAAAAAGTCACGTGCACTACGACGCGGATTTGTATTCTCTTTCTCAGCAAATTTCAGATAAGTCTCATCAAGCCAATCACCGATTTCCTTCACAGAGGGCCTCCAGAACATAGCCCTCAAGGTACGACGTAAACCCGTCTTGAGCAGATACTGAGTTCAACTGGCAACGGAACCACTTTGTTGGGAAATAGGGCAGACCCGAGTTTAATCCTTTTGCGTCGCACCAACAAAAGACCCACAGTGTTGGCCCTTTAGGCAACAACCTGCGAACAGGTTGCAGTCTCACTCGAAACAGCTATGGGGTGCCGCAGAATTAGGTTTCTGCAAGCATAGAGGGAGATTACTGTACCTTGTCCTTTAACAACTTATAATTAATAACACAGAGCTCCGACATTTATACCTAAATAACTTCGCAAATAAATAAACATACAGTGACTTGCTCAAACCACTACAGGGAATTCACGGTGAAGCTATTTATTAACAGTGATATTACTTATCATATTTACACAGTTATTAATGCATGGAAACAAACAGAAATAGAAACAGCACAAGAACCACAACACCAGATATAACGTGGTTCACCCCCAGTGTAGGGGCTACGTCCACAAAACTGTGTTTTATTTCAACTTTCTTCAAAATCACAGTTCTGATCTGTGCACTCAGCTGCAGATCTCTTCATTCTCTTGAGCCATGCACACAATAGCAGGCCTCTGCGCACACAGCTGCAGATTTCCCTTAACCTTTTACAAAAACCCTCTGTGCACACAGCTGCAGAGGTCGTCCACGCACACAGCTGGGACTTAACCTTTATTTACACAATAGCCTTAGCTTCGCCTTAACCTTCTTTACATCAAAAGCCTAACTTTTCTTATTTACAAAAATGCCTATTTATACATCGCGCTATTACAAAACCATGGCTTCAAACCATCGGCACCCAAAACCCTAAACCTTGGTCTTAAACCGTGGGTTTATTACAATAGAATACTTTGACTCAACCCCCGACACCCCTAAGACTATTTTGAGTCAACCTCCGCTTATAACTCCTTTGTCCTGCACAGATATTTTCCTTAAGGACCGTTAGGGTGCGCGCCCCAACACCTAGATAAGGTCAAAATGTTGTGCTTTAAGAAATGCTTCTTCCTCAATTTGTGGGCTCTCGGTTGCAACATCCTAGGTGATAGGGAGTAGTAAGGTTTTAAGGAACCAATTAAGGAAAATCCTATCATCTAACTCGATTTTACACAAACTAGAGTGATGATGCCACTCATGGATGTGATCTGTGATGTGGGTAGAAATGTTTTTTCTACATGATAACATGATTTCCACTCCCTTATCATAACGGATGGGTGGCTAGAAGTACTGGACGAACATCGAGGCTAAAGAGGACAAATCAAGATAAGTGGCATGGGGAAGATCAATGAATCATTTGGATGCCACACTAGTGAGTGTGCATAGAGTTATCCACTATACAGTTGGAGGAACACCAAAAGTGGAAGGACATGATATTGTTCTGAGGATATTCTCCCTCCTTTTCCTCAAACTTAGGGATGTCCAAAGGTATTTTGGTAGGAATGGAAGGCCAAAATGGGTCATGATGGATGGGGTCATTCGTTAACAATGCCAAATCAGGAAAGTTGAGACTAACCATGAATGGAAGACTATGACCTGGACTAGTTCTAGGAGGGCGACCAATGGTGGTGGCGATGGTGGGCATGTAGGTACCACAGGAAAATGGGGGTTGGTAGTGTTGAATTCCGTCAATAGGAGTAGTCACTGGAATGGTGTGAATAACTAGAATAGTGGTAGAAGGCTAAGTTTCCCCATGCATGAATGTAGGAATGATGTGAACGATGATGGTTGGAGTGAAGCCACCATTAGTGGGTAGAAAACAAACAGTGGGGTGTGCGGTGGCGAGGGGCCCACTGGGACTAGGATCTATAGTGACAACATAAGTGATATACAATATGAGGGGTAGAGTGTTCACAAGCACACTACCAATAATCCCCCCTAGAAGGGGTTCGGAGGTGCACCAACCGTGGTTCTAGATGGGGCAATGAATGACCTAGGCTCGGATTGATAGGATTTTAAATTTGACTCAAATGAAGTGTATGGCTCTGAATGTGGTGAACGACATCCAATATGGATCCAATGATGATGGTTCAAGCAACTAAACTGAGGGGCATGCCCCTTAAGTCTCTAGGACTAGCGTGGTGGATAAATTGTAGCATGATGGTGTGTTATATGATGAATGAAGTCTCAAGGGTTTCGATCAACAATAAACGGTGGCACATAAGCCAAAAAGAAAGCTCTAAAACTAAACTATGATAGTGTTTCACAGCAAGCGAGTCTACAACAAAGAGACAAAAAATCCAACAAGCAACACTACCTATGACAAAAATGAAGCACTATCCTATGGGGTATAAATGGAAGCAATATCCTAGTAACAAGATGGAATCCCCTCTTAAATCATATCCTCTGTTAGGTGGTGAAATCCATACTCAAACAATATGAAATGGAATAACCAAAAGGTAAGACAATCCCACTACCTACAGGGACGTCGGCTAAAAGTTCCCTAAGAGACTCGAAACTAGGATACCTCGTTCCTGACACATTCAGGATGGTTTCCTGGCACTTTATCCCTTTGTTCCTCGATGCCCAATATGGTCCTCGACATGCAAGAGGAGGACTATGAAGGTTCATCCTTCAATATAGAATGGAGTGCAATATTCCACCCTGAATTCTATAACGCCTTCATTGTGGCTTACCCCCGTAGAGTGGGAGGCCCCCCAATAAACTGGCTATGACCGTGTCAACAAACACTAGAGGATTTTGGTTTCCTAAAAGATAACAAATATGGGTCTTATGTAAGTGACAAATGGGTGTTATTTGGATTCCTATCCTCAGTGGCCTAGATTAACCACAATATTTTTTTGGTCCTCAAATTAGGCTACAACGTTGGTTGAGTTAAGATAACTTTTAGGCTCAGCTTGGGGCCATGAAACAAGCATTTATTTTAAGGTGTGGGATGTGTAGACAAGTAGAGTGTGATCTATAAAAAACCAATGCTCTAATTCCAGAGATGCACATTCTAAAAAATAAATAACAATACATAAATTAAATGTGTTTTAACGTTGTATAAAGAATTTAATAGTGAATCCAAGTTTCCTCAAGAAGGTGCACATGTGAGTATGAAGAAATGGAAAATCAGGACAATTTAGTGTGGCATGGACGAGGACATCACATACAATACAAGTAGGAGGTGGGCGTGGCTCTTTCGGGGCTTCCGGTGCCTTGTCCCTAGTCTTCATGGGAGAAGGGGGTGCAAGAGTAGCTACATAAGTAGTTGGTTGTGTACCAAGGGGTGGGTGTGACACTGTCTCAATAGGTTGGACTGTTGTCAACACAATTTGTGGTGTCTAGGTGGGGTTGGGTAGATCAAGGTACAACACTAAAATTCCCAAATTGAATCCTAGAAGGTTGAGCATAGCCATGACTAGTTTACTCATGATTCTATAAGGTGGAAAGAGAAACAAGATGGTGTGTATGGGAAATGAACCCCAATAATTCCTTGTGGTCTTTGGTTGGTGTTGCAATTGAGCCTGCAATGAGGTCAGAATTTTACCAGATGTGATGGTTCACAAATTTTGTATGTCAGTTGTAAAGGGAGGAGGTGAGAGGCACAAAAAATTATCCGTCAAAGGGGCGTTGGTAAACAGGCCTGGACCAATGGCAGACATAGAGGGGATGTATACACTATCAATGGTGGTGTCGATGGTAGGGAGGCTATCCTCCAGAGTGGCAAGTACTATAGGGTCATAGTACATCAACTAGTAAATATTCACAATCTTCCCGTCATGGGTGAACATCAGGATTTAGAAGACGATAGAAGAGAGGAATTGCATTGTGTACATGTAACTACGTCCAAGGAGGAGGTTGTAATCTAGCAGGGTGTTCATAACCACGATACTAACTAAATGGGGACATTCATGAGAACACAATGTGGTTGGGCAGCTCGGCCATCGCAAGCACAAAGTGAGGTGATTGAGGGTTGAAGGGTTGGGGATCCGAGATTCTGCCAAATGAAGGTTGACATAGCATAGGTGGATGCACCCTCATTGATGATGCATCGATGAGTAATCAATTTTTTTACGGTGATAGGAACGTGGAAGGATATGGATGATGGCATTCAGGGTTCTCCTTGATCCAAGTTGAAGGTCATCAACCTGGAATTAGAGGGGTCGATGATACCTAGAGCATATAACAAGGCTTTTTGTTTCAAAGGTCAAGTTCTTAAGATGTCTAGAGTGTACATGGTAGAGGGATACTGGGCAGAGTCATCGACGATATTGTAATTAAGAGCGGCTCTAGAAGTGGTATTGCTTGCAACGCGACTCAAAGGGAACTTAGGGACTTTGGTAGTCCTACCCGTGGGGGGTCTCGAAAAATGTAAGGACATATCAAGAGCAGTGGAGGTAGATTTCATGGAGAGATTATTAGTTTTCATGGTGAAGCCATATTGGTTGTGTGAAATCTATAATTTGACGTCAGACAACAATGTCATAAGATGATGGACACTAAGATTGATGGGTTAACTCTAAGAAGTCGTTGTGCTATTTTTTGGCACCAAGGGTTGGGTTGCAACCATGCATTGATTCGGTAATGGGTTCTACAGCACCATATGTAGAGGAACTTGTTGTGTTGGGTTTGGTTGTGCTAGAGCAGAAACAATTGTTCCACGTTAATTTTTGGCTTGTAATATTTGGTGGGATCGATGCATCTGGGGGAATTGGTGTGTATTACTTCCAAAAACATCAAAAATAGTAAACATATGGTTAGTCGGTAATGGGGGGTTCTTCTCATGTATAGGTGGACGTTGGGGGTTTTAAGCATGGGAATTCGCATTGGCTGTGTTGTTATTAGGGGGGTTGAGTTGTGGACTTCCCCCTTAAGGTTGGTTGTTTGCTTGGTTCATACCTCTTTTTCTTCTTTCCTACCCTTGTTGGTTATTGGGGGCGGGTTGATTGGGGAGGTTTTGTTGAGCATAGATATGTCCTTGACGAACAGGAGGAGTCGGGACCATAGAATATGTCAGTTGCACTGATGGTGGGTATTAGGTGAGATCGGTTGGATGGGATACAAAGACTACCATCTGGCCATGACAAGAAGGTTCTAGGAAATTTGGTCCATGAACGTGAGGAGCGGGTGTCAGAGACGCATATGAGGGTGTGATTCCAAACTGAGCTGGTACATGTGAAAAGTCAAGGGTGTAGCTAGGTTTGGAAACAATAGGGGCATTGTCAGAGTCAAGAGGCATCAAAACAGAGGCCATGTATAGGTGGGGGTGTTGGGTAACAGAGCCAATGACTCCATCAACAACATGGGATTCCCCCGGTGTATCTCGCCATGAGGAGTCTGCACAAAGAGATTCGAGTATGATGGTATAAAGCTAAGTTGATTAGGAATAGATAAGGTAAAACTACTATGCTTTGATAATTTCTTCTTCCTCAATTTGTGGGTGCTCAGTCGCAACATCCTTGGTGATAGGGGCTAGTAAGGTTTTAAGGAACCAATCAAGGAAAATCCTATCATCTAACTTGATTTGCACAAACTTCGATGATGACACTACTCATGGATGTAATCCATGATGTGAGTAGTAGTGTTTTTTCTATAGGATAACAGGATTTCCTATCCCTCATCATAACAGATGGGTAGTTGGGAGTACTCGACGAACATCAAGGCTAAAGAGGAAAAATCAGGATAAGTGGTATGGGAAGCTCAATGAACCATTTGGATGCAACACTGGTGAGTGTGCATTGGAATAGCCACAGTCAGATAGAATCATCCACTATACTATTGGAGGAACACCATAAGTGGAAGGACATGATATGGTTCTGAGGATCTTCTCTTGCATTTCCCTCAAACTTAGGGATGCCCAAAGGGATTTTGGTAGGCATGGAAGGCCATAATGGGTCATGAACAAAGAATTTATTTTAAGGTGTCATCTTGTGGTCATGAACCAAGTGTATATTTTAAGGTGCAAGATGTGTGCACAAGTAGAGTGTGATCTCAAAAACCCAACGCTCTCATGCCAGAGACGCATATGCTGAAAAATAAACAATAGTCCAGAAAGTAAATGTTTTTTAGCATCGTATAAAGCATTTTCTTATGAAGCCAAGGTTTCTCAAGGAGGGAATATGGGAAATATGGAAACACAAGGATTGTAAAGATTTAATAATGAATCTTGAAGTATTGCTTCATAAATAATAGTGTACACTTTAAAATATGTAATATTGGTAATAAAAAATTGTAACACTCTCTAAAGATGTAATGTGACCATAAACACATTCATGTCAACATAATTATCTTAGTTATTTAAGTGAGTTTTATTTAAAAATTCTTCATAAAAAAATATGCATAGAATACAATCTTTGGTAAATAAGATAAAATTTCAATAAAATATATTTATAATAAATTTATCTATCATTTATATTTTATTTTATTTTATTTTTGTAACTATAAAGAGTAATTATAAACAGAATTTAATAACATATGTATTGTATTTATTGATTTAGAAATTATATATTTCTAAGTTTATCAAAATTAGAAAAAATAAAATTACTTAAATAAAAGGTTAAAACTTATTTATCATTGTTTATTAATATGACAACTATGTAACCCCAAATCTATAAAAAATAATTAATTTAAATATAATCATAGTTAATGATTAAGTTATAACTTGGCAAAAGCACCCTCCCATCGGTTTAAACAATGCTTTTGAAACTTACTACTTTCTTAATAAAAGAGCAATGTGGCCCCTAAACTTGTGCATCAAACCAAGAAGCCAACTCCTCAATAAAAATTATAATGTCATTCTATCTATATATAAGCTTTTACATATCTCATGATGCATCATATTCATCAATTTCTAAAAAGGAAATCAGGAAACTTTTACAATTAGATCGTTGAAATGGAGTTGAATGGTCTTCCTGAAGAATATGTTGATTCATTGGTTCAAGATTTTGCTTACGATCCAATTCAACTAGATGTAGAAGAAGACCCAGCTCAGGTGCTTTATGATCACACAACAATTGAGAGGATTTGGGATACCAAGCATGACATAGTGAATCCATGCAAATGTCAACCCTTCGACATTAACAGAGCAGTCCCTCAAGCCCAGCTCAGGCAAGAGATGTCCTGTTACATTTTTTAGAACAAAACCCTAACCGTAGGTCTTGAGGTTATAACTGACTACACAAATGTCTTGACCATTAAAGACATGGAGAATCTGTTGATGGAATTGACTTGTCATCATCAGGATTTAGATTGTCATTGTTACAGAGCAATTGTCGAAGAGAAGTATTGGAAGACCCTTTGGAAGAAATTTAATTTTCTCTGTTTGTATTGCGAGTACAGCAATGAAAACAGGGAGACTTTTTCGTTAATCAAGGGATATGTATACTTGTTCAGATTAATCGATGAACCACTCCTTCATTTATTCCGTGAGTACTATGATTACTGTGATTATGCCAAGGATGTCTACAGAGAAATGGTGAGGATCATGGATATCATTGGTTTGGAAGACAATGATTTGCTAACATTACTTGAAAAGTCTATTTTGGTGTTTTTTCACATTCTAAATGACCTTGCAGAGTCCGACTATTTGAAAATCCAGAGTATGGTTTTAAGAATTTACTATAGAATGTTTTCGGACTGCATTAGTTATCTTATTATCAGATGCAATATCTTCTGCAATTGTGTCATGGAGAAAGAGGAATGAGTACAAGGGTGACATACCATGAAAGAAATCCACCAAAGTCGGGTCATGACCAACAAGAACAAGGCGTGGAGGAAGAGGCATCACCCATGGAAGAATATTTGTGGATAGAGCAGGGAGAATCTCTCCAAATAGAAGTTCCCCAAGAGGTAAGACCTCTATCTCCAACAAATCTGAGTACCAAAATGCAAGCCATTATCAAAGAAGATTTAATACCAACAGCTGGTGAGTTTGGTATATGGAGCTGACTAGACGACGAAGTAAATGATGATAATCATTTAATGATCTATCAACCATAATAAGGAAATTGGGTCACACTTCAGGTGTACTCTTCCAACTGAAGTATACACTTACTTTACCTGACACATGAAGGAGCACCCCCCTTCCAAATACAGCTTTGGAGAATATAGAAAATTCAGACCTGCAAACAAATAATTGCAGTTGGACATCGACAGGAGAATTCCACCGTGACCAACTGCTTGTCGGAGAAGAAATGACAAACAAAACAACTGACAAGAATGAGAGTTCCATTGACAACAGTTCTATGAAAAGATATAAGCAAAACATCCCACTACCCCCACCACCACCACCTCCTGAAGAAGATAGCGATAGCGAATCTAACATGGGTCATGGGTCAGCGCATATCCCTCTCTATGAGCGTGATGAAGATCCTAGATGACATTGTTTTGTCTGTGAGTCGACATGGGAGGCAAACCAGGTCACAGACAAAGATAGACAGATGGCACAGTTCGTGGGTTCCTTGAGGAAGAGAGCACTAACATGGTATATGAGCTTTACCAAAAGAACCTCTCAAGCAACCAAGGTAGAAATCAAAGTGCAATTTTTGTCGTTCTTTAAAACTCCAGACACAAAACATCTAGCAACTAAGAAATTAAAAACAACATCACAAAAGCCAGTAGAATCTGTTCGCGACTACGATAAACGCTAGAAAGATATCCTCGACCAATCAGATTATGTAATTAATGAGAAATTATTAATCCAGTGGTTCCTTGCAGGTCTATCACAAAAAATTAGATGGCACATAAGCTTGGAGACATTCAAAACATATGAATATGCACTTACTAAATCCCAAAAAGTAGAGATGGATGAAGATTTCCCAGCATATCCCACAGATACTAGACTAGAAGAATAGCTCGAGATAATGCAGAAATCATTAAAAGAGATAAACATTAAGAGTCAGGATGTTTGGTGCATGAAATGCTCAATTTCCAGATATTCAAAAGATAACTATCGATAAGACATCAGCCGACAGGACGTTCGATTTGTGCAAACAAAGTGCTTTTGTGACATTTTCCAAGAACATGGAGAACACGCAACAAAAGATTGCTCGTTTAACATGAAAAACGATAAAGCATCTTGGTGTGTTATTTGTGAAGTGAAAATTCATGCCACAACCAACTGCCACCTAAATTTAAAAAGTAGACAAAACTACCAGGAAGTCTACCAGACAAACACAGTTGCACAAAACAATGATCAGCGAAACAATGCTCAAAACAAACAGAATAATCAAAGGTGCGGAGGTCGTTGATATGAGCATCAATTCGACAACCGATGTGAACAATATGGAGTTCAAGGTCGATTCACTGGGAATCATGACAACCGACCACATCATCCCATCCAATGTTTCATGTGCTACAAAGAAGGTCACCGATATGTAGACTGTCCATCCAAGGACAGAACTGACTTAAAATTTTGTACTAGTTGTGGAGTAGGGGATCACTCAGTAGAGGATTTCCCTACTGTGCTTGATAAAATAAATAAAAATAAAAATGTTAATGTCTTGTCATGCATGCAAAAACATGATATAATCAATACAAAGAATCTGCATATAGTAACCCAACAAGGGACAACAATTGGGAATGATAATCCACGAATAAGCAAAATAAAATAGAAGAATAATTATTCTAACCTAGCTAAACAAAAACAATTGTACAAAGATGCATTGAATATATTTAAAGAATTTGCTCAACAAGAAGAAGCTGATGATAATCGACAAAGCACAATTAAAGAACTAATACGTTTAGTACAAACTAATAAAATGGTGTCTCAATTCATTGACCTATTGTATAAAATAAAACACAACAATAATACAGAAAAACAAACAAAAAATATCTGCAGTCTAAACCAGAAGGACAAAAGTGATGGCGACCCACTTGTCGACCTCGAAATTGAAGGATACCATGTCCGACAAGTTGTGCTCGACTTCGGGTCACAAGTAAACATTATGACTCTCGACACTTGGGAACAATTGGGTAGACCTCGACTATACGAGTCATGAATATACCTGAAATTAGCCGACCAAGGTCTAATTGAACCTATCGGAGTTTAGAGAAATATCGACATGACCATAAAAGGAATATTGACCAAAGTCAACTTTGAATTATTGACCCTAAGGAAGGATGCAGTTCCTTCCCAACGTTAGTAGGTCGACCTTGGGGAAGAAAAATGAAAGCATCGATATCCTTACATAAGGAAAGAATAAAACTAAAGGGAATGGACAAAAAGTCATAGTACCTATTCATCCATCCCAAGGATAATCTTGGATAGAACCTATTGATGAATAAGTCTTCATCTGATAATTATATCAGATACAAAACAATGAAGACTACACAGAACCTAATGTCTATGGTGAAATTCACTTAGGTAATCAAGATTCAGTAAGATACAATTTAGACGCAGAATTATATGATTGGGAAGTCGAGAACTAAGAAACACAAGTAAGAGGTTGCTGGACCATTCAAAAAGTGCAGAAGAAACCAGTCCAACAGTGCTTCTTGGTTGCCATCATCCCAAAAATATTTGAAAAGAAAATCAGGGAATATCCTACCCTAAAACCAGCAAATGTAAGCATTACACAAATCCCAAGGTACAAATAAAGGGAATCACCAGTTATGCATATAGAACAAGTATTCAGAAACATTGGTGAACATGACCGACTACAAAGCTTAGTGGAAACCTTCACAGGAAAAGCTGGTAGATGGTGGGATACCCATCAATCAAGATTGCAAACATGGACAATAGCTTCAACCTACTTCATAGAAATATTTGGAGGAAAAAAGTTAACCAATAAATCCCAAATACCTATGTTCATCCAAAGACATGATCTAGAAGACCACATAAGAACATGTGAAAAAGAATGGAAAAGACTTGGGTATAAGGATGAACGTACATGGCCACACCTATTTCCATCAATGCTATCTGACTCACCAAACAAATGGTACAAAATGGAAGAAGCTCAGGGTGAAACATTCCTATGGCATGAACTAAGAGAGAATTTTATCAAAGATTTCAGCTTTATACCACAAGATGAAAACTTGGTCAAAACTGCAAAACAAATCAAGGCATTTATAGAACCGACGGAGAACAAAACCCTAAAATACAACCGACCGACAATAAACTGCAATAACATACAAACAAAGACAACACCAAAATCAACAAGACTACAAATGGAAAATGAAAATTCAGAAGGAAAAATATTTCAATGGAAATCATACCATTCAAAAACAACAAAACCAATTCATACATTGCTCAAAGTCGAGACAGTCGAGGACACCGACCGAATGACTACAACAGATTTTCCTGCCACATTTTCACAATTTAAAGAAGGAATTCGATCAATCAATGAAGCCAAAGCACCAAAATGGTTAGATTCTACAGTCAAAACTAAAGAATTCGACATCTCAAGTGAAGATCGACCAAAAATGAAAAAAATTGGAGACTACTGGAGTGAAGAACAAACAACAGAAATAGTAAACTTACTAAAAGAATTTCAGGATGTCTTCTCTAGAGACTACAAAGATCTCAAAGGTCTAGTCCATGAAATGGGTGAAATGAATACGACATTAAACTTGATGTTCGACCTGTAAAGAAAAGACCATATAAATTAGCTCATAAGTACAAAGAGATAGTCAAGAGAGAGATTGATAATATCCTTGCAGCAGGAATTATCTACCCTATTGACCAATCAGAATGAGCAACTCCAATGGTTTTTCAACCAAAGAAACAATATACAACCAAGCTAATGATATGTGTCGACTTCATAGACATAAATAAAGTTACAATAACGGACCCATTTCCAACTCCCTATGTAGATGAAATCTTAAATGAGGTCGCATGACATGAATGCTACTCGTTTATATATGGATTCTTAGGTTATATCCAAGTACCAATATCCAAAGAAAATAAAAAAAGACAACATTCATATGTGAATTTGGCTCATTTACTTATAGGGTTATGCCTTTTGGATTAAAAAACGCACCTGCAGTATTTTCAAGAATTGTGGTCAAAACATTTCAAGAATATATTTACAAAAAAATGGCAGTATATTTTGATGATTGGAAAATATACTTTATGTTGAAATATCACTTTAAATAGCTAAGGTTCATTTTGGAATGATGTCGACAAATATAGCTAGCTCTGAACATCAACAAGTGCATATTTCTGACCCCTATAGGGATACTATTATGACACATTGTCTGCAAAGAAGGCATTAAGGTTGAATTCACAAAAACAAAAATTATCCTCGACTTAAAACCATTGGTGAATCCAAAACAAGTGAGGGTACTACTTGTTCATACAGGATATTACAGGAAATTCATAAGATACTATTTAGATATGACCTATCCACTGGAAGAACTGTTAAGAGAAGATCAGGAGTTCGAATGGACAGAGGAATGCAACATATCATTTGAAACACTAAAAAGGAAGCTAGTCGAAGCACCCATTCTAAGATTTCCAAAATTGGTCGACCAAATTCCATGTACACATCGACGCATCAGGCCTAGCAATAGGAGCAATCCTAACTCAACCAGGGTACGATGGAATGGACTACCCTATAGTTTACAGTAGTAGAAAATTAAATAAAGTATAAAGAAACTACTCGACAACAGAGAGATAAGCATTAAGAATGGTCTTCGCACTACATAAGTATCAACATTACCTACTAACCAATCTGTTTATATTTTATACCGACCATCAAGCACTAAAATACCTCGTAAATAAGCCCTTTCACCTGTTAGGATATTTAGACATTTAGGATTTAGCTAAGATCAACTTGTCTAATGTATCCTTTAGGTAAAAGTGTGTTTCTTTAGTATGCATTAGTATGCATTTGTAAATATTTGAATCCGACGGTCACGATATGTTCTAGCCATAGAGTGATCCGATGGTTCAACTTCTCTTAGATCATACCTACCATTGATCCATGGCTTAACACCCGATTGGTCTATGATCTCTATTTAAAGAGCATAGAGGGTCCTTGGCTAGTTGATTGATTATGAGAAGCTCATGTAACTTTCTTTCTTTTGCATAATAAATTGCTCCAAGTAGCCATTTGGCTAGGGCTGTGGACTGTTTCCCTCTCGAGGGTTTTAACCACGTGACAAACATTGGTGTATTGATCTGTGATTCATTTATGTAAAGTGGTTTCTCTTGGTGTTTGGTCCTTTGGGAGTACCCTCTATACCCTAACATGGTATCAGAGCTTTAATGAAGAGCTGCTTTCGGATTTGATCAAGATCTGGAACCAGTGTTGCTGAAACTTTCAAAGGGTTTCTAGTTCTAGGTTTTCTGTGCATTTGTGGCCTATGGGAGCTACTCAATTACATCTGGAGCATTGTTTCTATTTGGAAATAGTTTTCGTTTCACCAAAAATCGTTTTCGTTTGTTCCAGAAACACCCATTTCGGAAAATATGAAGGTATAATGTTACAGTGACGGATTTGTTTTATTTTTTTAAATCTCTCATATTTTATCAGTCTTATTATTAGATATTTTTGTTTTAGTCTCAGACTGTTGACTTCCCTGGCTGCGTATGCTCTTTGTCGTGCACCTTGCACGATCGTGGCAAATCAGAAACAACGAGGCAAAGTTTTTTTTTCTTGTCTTCTCGACTACGTATGCTCTTTGTCGCGCACCTTGTGCAATCACGAAAAATAAAAAACAGTGACAAAACTTGAAAATGTAGACTTTCCG
>LPNX010329789.1:491764-512886 GCA_001517045.1 Pseudotsuga menziesii
CTGACAGCAGTATCTAAGGAGGCCTTAAAGAGAAAAAGAACCACTGACCTACACTGTGCAGAATTGAAGGTGGCTGTGGAGAACCTCCAGAAGCAAAATGAAGAGCTCTCAAGAAGNCTAACAGCAGTATCTAAGGAGGCCTTAAAGAGAAAAAGAACCACTGACCTACACTGTGCAGAATTGAAGGTGGCTGTGGAGAACCTCCAGAAGCAAAATGAAGAGCTCTCAAGAAGACTATCAGGAATGGAGGATGAACAAAAGAGAGCTAAGAAGAAAGCTCAAGTATTGGATGGCATAGCTCTACTAGCTGAGGCAGCTAAGGACCTATGAGTTAGTTATTAAATTAGTTTTTTGTTATCTCTTTTTGAGAAACATATTAGTTAGTTGTTTACTATTTTTGGAAAATGTCATATTTTGTAATATTGTAATTTTTACTTTATCCCATCGAATTGGTTGATGGCAGTTAGGGTTTGATCATTAACTGATTTTGTAAAAAGTAGTATTTAGAGAGGTTAGAAAGACAGAATGAGGGTTTGATTTTGGGAGAGCTTCAGGAGGTATTTTAGACTTATTCATGAGTTAAGTATCAAAAATCTTGTATGCATTTGATTATAAAATTATGAGATATATGACACTTTTTACCCTTCAGTTTCTGTGTTGGATTCATTGTTCAGCTTGTTTAGTTGCTTAACTGATNAAACTCTTGTATGCATTTGATTATAAAATTATGAGATATATGACACTTTTTACCCTTCAGTTTCTGTGTTGGATTCATTGTTCAGCTTGTTTAGTTGCTTAACTGATATATTCATTATTGGTTTATGTGTATATTCTAGTGATGCTTATCTTTTATGAATGAATTTCAATACTGTGTTCTGTTGGATCTTGTTGAATATATTATGCATATTTGTCTTCTTTTGCTTATGATTTATTAATTATTTTTCTCATGAGTGTATTCCTTGTTTGTTCCCAAAGTTTACAACCAAGAAAACACATCAGAAACCCTAAAACTAGTACATTTTATGAAGTTTTGTTTGAGATTGTGTTGGCTTGTTTCTTTTAGCCTTGGAAACAATTTCTGGCACAAACAGAACCATTCCCCATACTAGCAAAAAAAATAGGTGCAAGGTACATAATAACTGCAGTAGAGTATGCGACCAAGTCGGTAGAGGCAGAACTAGTCGAGACATGTTCTAGTGAGATAGATGCTAGGTTTGGATGTCCAATAACCCTAATCAGCGACCAAGGGTCACACTTTATTAATAAAACCATTAAAGCACTAACAGATCAGTTCCAAATTGAACACCAACGTAGTACAGCATATCACCCTTAGTTGAATGGATCAATTGAGGCATTCAACAAAACATTAACAAAAGGACTAAAAAAAATATGTAACACTGACAAAGATGACTAGGACGAGAAGATACTTGCAGTACTATGGGCTTACAGAATAGCATACAAGCGTTGGACAGACCAAACACCATTCCGACTAGTCTATGGACAAGAAGCAGTTGTTTCACTACATTTTCGACAACAAACACCTATTATAGCAGAAATTTTACATGTCGATGTTGAACAGGGAAGGAAGGACCAACTGATGCAATTAAGCAAGATTAAAGAACACTGAATGATCACTTTACAACACCAAGAAATTCAAAAACAACAGCAGAAGGCATGGCACGATCGTAATATAAAAAAAAAACATGTCGGTAGGGGACCTTCCCCTACTATACAACAGTCGAGTAAAAGGAAAATCCAAAAAGCTACACATAGAATGGATGGGACCCTATGTTGTCAAAGAGATTCATGCCAATGGATTAGTCCGACTAAGGAATTTACAAGGCATAGTATTTCGAAAACTTGTTAATGGTGCCCGACTAAAGCGGTACAAAAATTAAAATAAGTTTAAAAAAAAAAGCATATAACGACCATAACGGTTAGAGAAAAACTATAAAAATCTAAAATAAAAAAAAACAGAACCAACACCCATAAACCAGGATGACAGGACAACAGCCGACATCACACCCATCAACATACCACCATCAACCACTCACATGATCAACATTGACTAATGACCAAGAAGGTCACATCATGCCTTCATGACTACGAACGACAAAATCAAATCACTGTTAACACAAACTCAAGTCACCGTGTTGGACCCTCACTTCCTCCATTAATACACCCATCAACAGAAACGTCAAATGCCCCACTTATAAATACCGGACCAAAAAAGGATCATTTACAGTATTTTGAATAGAGAGAGAAATTTAGCAAACAGAAAACTGAGAATCGAGAATCCCTAAGTAAAGTCGAACAAAAAATCGACAAAATGGCACCAAAACAAACGAGAGCCGTAGCAAAGTCTAAATAACTGCAAACTACTGAAACCCCACTAATGAGGAGGTTAAGAAACATAAAGAACGCCAAGGTCCAAGAGACCTCATGGGAGAAAACATGGGTCGAGATCCAGGAATAGGACTATGTCGACAAGAAACCAACCCAAGCTGCAGAGAAGGTAAACCGCAATTCTATCATGAACTACATGAACACACCATTCATGGCAATTTTTGGAGGTGCAAAAGAAACAACATTCAAATTCATCATAATCCAATACCACAATGAAAGATTCTACTTCAACAGGACAGTCGAGAGCTCTGGCGAAGTCATATATAAACTGACTAGTATTTCCAACCAAGGTGACCCAGTACCAGTTGGCATAAAAGAAGGGCTGGTAGAACGACTGACTGGAACACCATCAGGAAAGAACTCAAAAGGGCTAATGATTACCTAGATACAAGCTCGAACACCACAAATTGTGGCTAAAATCATAGCAACAGGGCTTACACCCACCAGTCGGGGAAGTGACCTAAAACTGGATATATTAGAGGCAGTAGATACGATTGTCGAGACAGGAAAATTCTATATATGGGTTTAGTATGTCATCGACATGCTCAAATGAATCTGTGAGAAATGCCAAGAGTCGGGAGGGATTATAAGGTTCTCGTCCCTGATAATATGGATAGTAATGTACTACTTGTGCCTAGTCGGGGACAAGCAATTCCAAGAACCCACAAAATTCCATATGTGGAGGTTCAAACCATTTTCCCAGACTGGAACACTGAAGGAACTGGAAAATGGAAAAGTATTGTTGGAAAAATGGTTCCAACGGCTCAAAATTCAGACGACCAGTTGGAGGGTGCCCCAGAACATTCGACGAAGTCTTCCAAAAACCATGCACATACAACTAAAACTTGACCATACTACGGTTTGGTATATGCAGGGTTCCAAGGCAAAAGAAAATAATCTCGACTACTATCCAATATTCGAAGAGATATTTCATGAGCTAGCTCGACAGTCTGGCACAAAACTATCGATACTAGCAAAATCCAAGGAAGCAACCTTAGCGATAGAAGAACCACTCACCAACTAAGAAAAAGAAGAAGATCATGAACTCCGACTACACATCAGCACCTTCATGTCGGAGGAAACACCATCAAAGAATACCAACTAGCTACAAATCACAATCATGCCACCGACATCCCAAAGGGAAGGGACATAGATAGAACAGCAGGTAACCATTCCAGCTAAGAAAAGTGGCATCCCAGCAAAACAAGAGGAGGAAGGGAATGAATTGGGATATATTGAGTCTGACAACCCTGATTATGAAATAACCAAAGAAAAAATAAAAAATCTAGCAAAGGAGATAGCAACAACTACGAAGAAAGCAATTGAGACAAAAGGGAAGGGGAAGCGCAAGCTGATCCTTTCAGAATCAGAGGATGAAGAGGAACTATTAGCTACCGCAGTCGACATCATCGAAGATTCCATAGAAAACAAAGTTTCGGTCAAAAATAGTTCCAAAAATTTTTCGAAGCAGGAGCACGACAAGGTCAGCCAAAGAAGGCAAAAAGTACACACACTTCGACGGCCGAAAATATTGTCGACCTAGTATCTACACCCCCACCCCCGTCTCTGACTCAAATCACACATGAAGAAATTCCAAAGCTTCCCTCCATAAGCCCAGTCGACATATGCAAGAATTCTATGCCAGAAACCCTAAAGGAGAGGTTTGACTGAGATAAAGACTTCCAGGAATACATTGAAAAACTGCCTGAGTTGCTTACCTCTGTACAGAAGATCACCACCAAGTGCCCTCTGTTTGAAGCTGGTGGATCAAGACAGCTTGTTCCTTTACAACCTATCCAAATACCCCAGAAGCCGAGGTCTATGGGATTTTTGCAATCAACATTTGTGAGGAACCCCGACAAGATAGCTTAAGTTGTTGCAAGTTGAACCTCATCCTTCACCTCAACCTACATCGCACCCCCTCCACCAGCCAATGAACCAGCTAGAAATTGGGAAGAATATAACATGGAAGAAATCAATCAAGAAATCAATGACCTATTCTTTGACATCCCAGAGGGTTCACCCCCACAAATTGAGGACCCGACATTTTACCACATCCCCACCACCCCAATCAAACCCGACCATTCACCATCACCACCACCCCCCAACCTAGAACCTGCAACCAAACCATCTACACCTGAACCACCTTTACCACAACCATCAGTACCAACAACGTCTGTATCTGAAACCTCTGCACAAAATACACCAAATACACACCTAGCTGTAGAAATCATCCCAAAGACCCAAGCAGAAGTTCCACTAACCGTTGCAGACCAGCAACTAAACAATCCACTGCCGAAAAATCAACCACTAGAAAATCTAACTCTTACACATGCACAATTACAGCAACAAACAGAGCAATAGAAGCATAAGAGGAAGAGAGACAGAAAGAGGAGGGACCATCAATCCCAAGTGGCAATGGTCCACATTAGCCAACTTGGGTTGACCAATGCAGTCGACGCAACAAATTTGAAGGATGGAGAGTTGGGATAACTCTTGGAAACTTTGGCTATCGAAGAAAAAACAAGAAGCCAGACTAGACGCAAGGAGCTCGATGACACTGAAAGAGAATAAGTCGAGTTCCTAATAAAATGCAGAAACCTAGCAGAATATATGATACCAGGATCAATGGAGGTCAACACCAATAAGCCACTAGAAAAATCCTATCAGTTGTTTGAAAGCGTGGTGTTGGCACTACATACACAGATGAAAAACACAAGACAAGAGCAAAAAGAAGAAACAGCTAGACTACTGATGCATCAACACACAGCCTTCTCCGAAGCTTACAAAGTGCTTCAATATCACATAGAGGAGTCTATCATAACAGATGCAAAACACAAGACAAGAGCAAAAAGAAGAAACAGCTAGACTACTGATGCATCAACACACAGCCTTCTCCGAAGCTTACAAAGTGCTTCAATATCACATAGAGGAGTCTATCATAACAGAAGGGGTATTACAAGACTGGCCTGCTTATTATGGGAAAGTCTTCCAGCAGATCCGACAGACTCGACAAGAAATTCAAGAACTAGAGAAAACAAAGAGCATGGAAGAAGCATTGAGAAGCATTATCAAAGATCAAATCATGCTCGAAACAGCCAAACTACAGAAGCTCGAGCGACAAGCACAGCAGTGGGTAAGAGAAAACAAAGAGCATGGAATAAGCATTGAGAAGCATTATCAAAGATCAAATCATGCTCGAAACAGCCAAACTACAGAAGCTCGAGCGACAAGCACAGCAGTGGGTACAACAGGCAATCCTGAGCTTGGACAAATTAGACACCATCTATCCGTAGATGAAAAGACTTTTGGAGATGGCAGAAGAGAAAGACCAGTTTATGGGTCTTGACATGGAAAGGATAGCAGACCTTTCCATTCAAGATAAGATGTCGACACTATCAATCCTGGCAACATTAACCATCGACATCCAGAAAGTACTGCAAAATTGGAGAGAATTCCAACATCAGCTGACCGTGATATTAGAAGCAATTGTGGAAGTCTATGTACAGAAAAAACCAACTATCCGACTTCACAGCCCATAAAAGTCAAACAAAGAAATAACTACTTTATACAGGTAAATTATTTTTGAGTACCTCCCCTGTTTCTTCAAGACGAAGAACGGTTTTGTTCACGGGGGAGATGTTNAAATTCAAACAAAGAAATAACTACTTTATACAGGTAAATTATTTTTGAGTACCTCCCCTGTTTCTTCAAGACGAAGAACGGTTTTGTTCACGGGGGAGATGTTGGAGGAGATAGCCGGTAAGCTGACTAAGTCGATCAGCTGACTAAGTTGATCGACCGACTAATTAGATATTAGGTTGGCCACATAAGGTCATGTCAGTTGACCAAACCGACAGGTACTTATTTGTAATTGTTTGTAAATCATATATATTAGGTTGTTGAGCTAGATGAGAACTCGGTTCAGTTCTATGTTTTGTATGGACCCTTTCCCTATAATATAATCTATTATTCCACATATGTGTTCTTGTCTCTTGTCTATGATATGTCTGTATGCTTTTAATGTGTATTATTGGTAACCCTCTATGATACGTGAGATTACAACAGTAACCATGTTTTGGGTCGGTGACCCTAATATGGGAGCTACTTGACAGGGTGAAAGGGAATGATATCCAAGTGGTGTTGTTCCTGAACGATGGGGTAGAGGAGAAAGACTTCTCCTCTTTATATTTTCTCATAGATTATGCAAACGCTCAATATATTGATGGAGGGGCCCTAAGAACTCTTGATTTGTCAGGGCCTCTCAAATGAGAGTAACATAGGAGGTTCTAGTGGTCCTATATTCAGAAATGGCTTACCCCAGAGAGGTCTCCCAGAAAGGATCATTTGGACCAAACTTTTTTATTATGGTATCATGTGATGGGTGATTGAATACCCAATTCGATGAACCAAGTTGGCCTTCCGTCTGAAATTGAAAGGAAGTATCTTTAGTGGAAGGCTACTAAACTAATAAGGGGATGTCATAGGAAGAAACATATTCCCTGGTTTCAATAACTTGAACACCTTATACATGAGAATTAGTAGTAGCTGGTTGGTCTATGGTCTCACCTTCGTTTCCTTCCATGATAGGAGGAGAGTCAGGCAGTAAACCATGTAACCTATAAGAACGTCTCGCAAGAATATCAGTTGGTGTGCTGGATGAGGCTTTCTAGTCTAGAATCCTATACAAAGAAGATATCACACACAAAAAAACCTACTCAAGCTAAGGCCACAAACAAACTTAAATGATAATATGGGCTTATGATAGTCGGTTCCTCACTAGTAGTTTCAAGTTGTCACAACTCATGATATACCACAGGGTCCAACAGTAAAATGCAACAAGGAGGATTGGTGGTACCCTTTCCTGAATACATGACTACCTGGATGCCATGTGCATAGTAGTTCCCTGAGTGATGTTCTTAGTGTATTCCTTCAACAAGACATCCAAAAGGATTTTCTTAGTTACTTAGGTTATCCTAGAGGGGTCTCCCAATATACTCAAGGTACGTGGGAGCTCAAATTCGTATTAGTGTTGTCTAATGCACAATCGTCCAAAAGGGGCCTTCTGATATACAACCATGTATGTGAAGTAATTTTTGATATACCTCAAGGGTATGTGAAAGGTTTTTCAATATACCAATGGTATGTGGAAGAACCACACGATCCCCATGATGTAGTGTAGGAAAATAACAACAGCTCCTATGTTTTAAGATGTCAAAACACATCTCTATCCTATCACTCAAATTACTAAAAATTTTAACCTAAGATATCGTTGATTTTTTCTTGATGGTTAGTGAATGTTTGTGGAATGTAGATCAAGATGAAAAGTTAGGACCTATATGCAATACAACTCTTCTCTTCAATGAAGGCTAGCTAGAGTAGGAGAGAAACTTTTCTTCTTTTAAAAACACAGATACCATGCTACTTTCAACAATTTAAACTTTAAGATATTTAAAGATTTCTCAAACACATAATATTTTCACCATTAAGACTACAAAATATCTTAAAGGAGAAAAGAAGGAGAGCTTCTAATGCCCAAAAAAGAATCAATGCGTTCTAAATCAAACTCATAAAGATAGTATTTTCCTAAACACTCATGCAAATGAGGAGTAATTGAAACAAAACAAGATAACTATCTTCTTTTATCTTTTTAATATGATTTGAAAAACAAAGAAAGCTATACAACTGAAATTAACTAATTGTAAAGGAGCTACAGATCTTCTTTTCTCACAAGTTTACAATCACTTCTAGAGAATAAACTAAGCAAAGTGTGCATTCAAAACTATAATTCGTACACAATTTCTTCAACTACAAATTCCTTATTGATGAAAATTCTAGATATGAAATCAAGAAGTGAAATCAAGCTATCAAACTATCAGATTCAGCAAGAAGACAACAAGAAAATCGAATAGAAAACCAAGAGAAAAAAAATATCAAAGCACATGATCTAAGATAGGGATTGACCTACCTCAGCGCACTGTGTAAGGCTGCACTAGAGTTCCAGCGAGGTATCAATGCATTGTTCACACTATGTGAAGGCACCAGCGGTTCTCTGTGTAGTAAGGAAGAAGGCACCAATAGTGTTTCCAATCAAATCACAATAGGCACCAGAGAAGGTTCAGTGCTCTGTCAAATCTACCCAGGTGTGTCAGTGGATCTAGAGATGAAAAATCCCAGCCACCTGTCAAAGAAAAAAATGGTTTGTTAGGATTTATAATCCTCCCTTAATNAGAGAAGGGTCAGTGCTCTGTCAAATCTACCCAGGTGTGTCAGTGGATCTAGAGATGAAAAATCCCAGCCACCTGTCAAAGAAAAAAATGGTTTGTTAGGATTTATAATCCTCCCTTAATCGAACTATCTATTAGATCATTTATCTTAACTTAGGAGTTTTATTTAATCATTTGGGCCCACTAGTACCATTGGGTCCTCTTGGCCTAATGGGGCCACATGTACCAGTAATCGAACTATCTATTAGATCATTTTATCTTAACTTAGGAGTTTTATTTAATCATTTGGGCCCACTAGTACCATTGGGTCCTCTTGGCCTAATGGGGCCACATGTACCAGTTACTAGAGTGTGGGGAACACCAATAGAGGCTAACTTCCATTGACTACACTTGCATGCATTGGTTTAGGCACCTCCTAGACCAATCCTTGCATTTTAGGAGCCAATGGGAGACCCAACACCAACCTCCTTCAGTCAGTTATAGTTGGAACTAATTAATCTTAGTTATTTTCCAGTTACATTTAGTTAGATCACAATCAGTTCATTCAGTGCCAGTTATTCATGGTTGCATGTGGATAAGGCACCTTTTCTCACCTACCACTTTAGTTAGACTGATTTAACTAATTCTTACTAATTGTTTGACTTGATTAGACATATGGAGTTAACTGCTTGGACTCCAAAAGTTATTGAGACACCCTTAGTTAACTATTCAGTCAGATATAGACACATCTAGTGGGGAGATTCAAATTCATCCGTAATGCTTCAAATTATTTTCCTATGTAACACTATCGTAACAACTAGATTAATTAATGAACATGACACTGTAATTATCTGAGCTATACTCATCTTTTTCCTGTGTGGTTTGATTTGTTTAGTATGTATCTTCATTCCTCTTTTACTGCATCAATAATATTTTAATCATTGCTTGAATATCTAAATGGCACAATGATTCTAACATGGTATTAGATTCATTTCAAGAAAGCTTCATGTTTGTATCCTTTCCATTGAACACCAGAAGCAATTGGGTTTCTATAGAAGTCCTACAAAGAGTTCATTACTTCCTATGAATCTATTCAGAGTGGCGGTGCAGACATGACGGACCCTGAAAAAATTTTGATGTCAAGAGGGAAGGAATGGTTCTAACATAGTTCGAGCATTTTAGTGTTTTGCAGTGAAATTATATAGGTTCTGTGTAGCTTGTGTGAAGATTTTTGTTTTTCCATCAAGAGAATTATGGATTCTGTACCTTCTACTCCTCGGATCCTAACACCATTCAATTATCTCAATTGGAGGGTAGATATGTAGGTTTCCTTTCGCAACAAGGGATAATTCATGATAATCCTTGGAAGGGAGGTTGATCCCCATCATCTAGTTGAAAGAAACAGGATTCTGAACCACTTAGATGAAGCTTTCGGTTATCTATGCACTTATATATCTATATATCTCCTCTTCCACCTTAAAGGTTTGAGGACTCCCAGAGAATCATGGGAGAAGCTTGAAGACTTGTTTGGACAAAAAGATGAGCTTCAGAGACACATCCTGAAGAATGAGCCAGTAGCCTNACCTTAAACGTTTGAGGACTCCCAGAGAATCATGGGAGAAGCTTGAAGACTTGTTTGGACAAAAAGATGAGCTTCAGAGACACATCCTGAAGAATGAGCCAGTAGCCTTACATCACAACAACTTTGAAACTATAGAGAAATTATTTACTAAATCCAAGTCTCTTGCACTTCAATGCAGATAGTGCAAAATAGAAATAGAGGATGAGAAAAATGTGCTCTCCATTCTCTAAAAACTCGGCCCATATTATTTTTTATTTGTTTCAATATTCCATTTCAAAAGGGATTCCTTTCCGGATTGGAAAATTCCTTCACTTGATTCCTTATTAGAGTCCTTAATCAAGGAGCAAGAGAAGTTGATCTAGATGGGAGTCATCAAGACCTCCAACGATCAAGATCTCCTAGTGACAGACTCTACAAAAGTGCAAGCTAAAGGGAAATCAAGAAGAAGGATCCTAAAACAGTTAATTTAAAGCCTAAACAGAATCAGAAGACTTTTGAAGGAGCCTCTGGCTCTAAGAAAAAGAATAAGTTCGAAAAAAAGATGTGTCCCTATGGTATGAGGGGTTTTCACCTTGAAGACTCTTGTATGAAGAAGCAATTAAATCAGTTGACTTCTCTCCTCAAATAGAATAACATTTCTCTCCCAGCAAAGAAGTTTGATGATGGACATAAAAGGTGTCATGCCTTGAAATATGGCCTTCCTCAGTCAATGGCCTATTTGATTGAGTATGGAGCATCCAACCACATGGTTTCCTCCAAGGATTTATTCTCCAATCTAAACCTCAAAGAAGGGACCACTATTCACATGGGAGATGATTCCCAAATTCTAGCAGCGGGAAGAGGTACCATCAAAATCCAGCATGGTGATTTCATAGATTTCCTCTATGTGCTCTCCCTTGTAGCTAATTTGTTGTCTACATATCAGATGAATCAAACTGGCTCACAAAAGCAAGTGTTGTTTGGACCTGACTCAATAGAGATCACAAATATCTAAACTGGGGAGATTATAGCGAAATGAATTGTTGTTCATGCCTCTAAGTCATATATTTTCTCTCACTTCATGCCATACATAGTTCCAACACAACCACAGCTTGGATTTGAAGAATATGAAGGTATAAACATTCCTTCACTTCCTATTGCAGATACAATTTTATTGTCTGACATTTCAGACTCAGATTCAGAAGAGGAGTAACACCAGCATGATATAGATATTGAGCTCACACCTCAAAGAGATATAGATCTAGATCCAGCATCTACCTCATTTTAGCAGCCTAAATGGGCTCAGTAGCTCATAGAAGAAGCTATTAATGGTGTTGGGGATCCAGATGACAGAAGAAGAACAAGGTCCCAGTATAAGGAGAATGTTGCACTATCCCACACATATACACTTCTTCCCGAGAGGTGTTTTATGATGTTGGGGTCATATCCTCAATCCTTCAAGGAATATTTCCATGACCCTAGATGACAGGAAGCTATGGATGAGGAGTTTGATTTTCTACATGATAATAAAACCTAGGAACTTGTATCCTTACCTCTAGGAAGGAATCTTGTTTAGTGAAAATGGATCTACAAGACCAAGATAGCTTTAGATGGAACCACAACCAACTACAAGGCTCGGTTAGTGGCCAAATGATACTCTCATTTTCAAGTTTTTTACTACAATGAGACATCCTCTACAGTAGCAAGAATGGATTCTATCAGGATTTTCTTAGCTATTGCAGCTTCCAAAAGATGGGAGGTATATCACATGGATGTGAAAAGTGATTTCCTCCATGGTGATTTGGAGGAAGCGATATACATGAAACANATCAGGCTTTTCTTAGCTATTGCAGCTTCCAAAAGATGGGAGGTATATCACATGGATGTGAAAAGTGATTTCCTCCATGGTGATTTGGAGGAAGCGATATACATGAAACAACCTAAGGGGTTTATTGATGACCTTTCTTAGTTTGCAGACTAAGGAAATAACTGTATGGACTCAAACAAGCCCCAAGGGCATGGTACTCCAAGATGGACTTCTTTCTCCTACATCAAAAATNTGATGATCCTTTCTTAGTTTGCAGACTAAGGAAATAACTGTATGGACTCAAACAAGCCCCAAGGGCATGGTACTCCAAGATGGACTTCTTTCTCCTACATCAAAAATTTGAAAGGTGCAAATCAGATTGCAATGTCTACATGCAGAAGAAAGAGGGGTTTCTTATTTTGATTTTATTATATGTGGATGACTTCCTCATCACTAGAATCTCTGTTGTTGGGTTGAGAAACATCAATTCTGCTCTAAACAAAGCATTCATTATGACTGAACTAGGACTGTTAAGACAGTTCATTCGTCTCGAAGTAAGTCAAAAGACTTCGGGATTCATGATCTCACAGTCCAGGTATTCATCAGACATGCTTAGGAGATTCCACATGGAGGATTACAAGGAATCCCCTTGTCCCTTTCTATCAGGAATTAAGCTTGAAGAAGGTGGCTCCACACCTTTGGTAGACAACATAGTTCTCTACATACAGCTCATTGGGAGCCTTTTGTTTCTCACACATTTGAGCCCAGACATATCCTATGATGTGATTGTTTATTCTAGGTACATGCAGGAGCCACATGAGCTGAACTAGAAGGAAGCAAAGAGGATCTTGCACTATGTGCAGGGTAATATATATTATGGGATCCAATATGTATCTTGAACACAACTTGGTCTCATATGATTCACAGAATCAGACTAGGAAGGATATGGAAATTATACGAAAACCACCTTGGGTTTTGTATTCATGATTGGATCTGAGCCAATTTGTTGGCCCAGCAAGAAGCAAGCAGCAATTGCACTCTCTTCATCAGAAGCAGAGTATTAGGGAGCTATGAATGAGCCCATTCAGGTAGTTTGGCTACACAACATCTTAACGGAGTTCAGGATTCAAACTTCACCTACATTGGACCTTTATTGTGACAACCATAGTACAATGAAAATGGCGAGCGATCCAATTCAAAATTAGAGGAAAAAGAACATAGAGGTTCACATGCACTATACTCAGGAACTGGTGCATGATAGAACCATCACACTGCACTATTGTCCTACAAAGGATCAGGTTGCATATATTTCCACCAAGTCTTTCATAGATTTTCCTTTCTCAGGTCTCTTTTAGGTGTTAAGGCTTGACTCATAGTTCCTATTTATACTTATTTTGAGGGGGGGTTCGAATGAGGTTTTCCCCTATTACCTCGGTTTATTAAGTAGCATTTTATGTTTTAGATTCTCAATGGGTGACTTTTTTCCTTATTTCCACGGTGCATAGTTGTCCAATTTAGGATTCAGGGGAGGGGTGTTTGGATTTATAATCATCGCTTAACCAATTTGTCTATTAGACTATTTTATCCTAACTTGGGGGTTTTATTTAATCATTTGGATCCACTAGTACCATTGGGTCCACTTGGCCTAATGGGGCCACATGTACCAATTACTACAGTGTGGGGAACACCGATAGAGGATAATTTCCATTGATTTCACTTGCATGCATCAGTTTAGGCACCTCCTAGACTAATCCCTACATTTTAGGAGCCACTGGGAGTCCCGACACCAACCTCCTTCAGTCAGTAAGAGTTGTAACTAGTTAAGCTTATTCATTTTCCAGTTACATTTAGTTATATCACAATAAGTTTAGTTAGCACCAGTTATGCATGGTTACATGTGGATAAGGTGGCTTTTCTCACCTGCCACTTTAGTTTGACTGAGTTAACTGATTGTTACTGATTGTTTGACTTGATTAGACATCTAGGGTTAACTTCTTAGACTCCTATAGTGATTGAGACACCTTTAGTTACCTAGTCAGTCAGATATAGTCACATCCAGTGGGGAGATTTGAATTCATCCCTAATGATTCAAATTATTTTCCTATGTAACACTATTGTAACACTAGATTAATTAATGTACATGATACTGTAATTATCTGAGCTATACTCATATTTTTTTGTGTGGTTTTATTTGTTCAGTGTTGATCTTCATTCCTCTTTTACTACATCAATAATATTTTACTCATTTCTTGAAGATCTAAATGGCACAACAATTCTAACATGGTGTACTGATTTGGATTGATAAAGAAGTAAAATCAACTTCAAAAGAGACAATTGACAAGGTAATAATGTGGATCACTCACCTTAACAACTCAATAGATTTAAGCAAAGAGAATGACAAGTTTATAGGAAAGAGTGTTACCAAATATCTTAGATCTAACTGGATATGCTCCAGATCTGATCGGATCTATCTCATATATGACTGGATCAAGATATCCCAATGGATTTGTTAATTTTGTTTGTAGGAATTCTTCAACTAGTGCAGGAACTGCTTGTTCCTCTATAATGTATGGTACAAGTCTAGAACAAAAAACCATAAAAGTATATACTCTCCCTAGATAATTAATCTACTTGAATAAAATAACTCTTTTACCTCATATCCGAATTCTTNGAATGTATGGTACAAGTCTAGAACAAAAAACCATAAAAGTATATACTCTCCCTAGATAATTAATCTACTTGAATAAAATAACTCTTTTACCTCATATCCGAATTCTTCGGCCTTTGTTTCATTATTCTTCATGCGATCTATAGTACCTACAAAGAAGCATCATAAGAAAGACAAAGGATAAGAGTAACAAGATAGATTAACCATCCATATTAGTGATCAAGGAATCTAATAATAAATTACTAATATTCACACAAATCATATATAGGAAAGGGAAACGCTTTTGTATTAATCAAATGGAAAGAGAAAGCTACAAACAAAGCCTTGATTGTCAATAGCTTTGTCTCCACAAGGTATTTGACACACTCACAAAAGTCTTCATTCACACAAATCTATTTTCTCACAACACTCACTCAAATTTGCCTCAATACCAGACATCAATCCAACAGCCTAAGGATTCTCTCCTTTGTCTCTCTTCACATAGTCCTCGAAGCCTTATTTTATAGGACAATGGAGGCTCATATGAGATGAGATATTTTGAGAAGAGGATAGGGGATGATCCCTATGGGATAGGAGGTCGAGATCTATCTCTCCCTAACAGATAGGAATATCCTTGGACCTCCATGAGAGATTTCTCCTGGAAGCTTCTCGACACTTCTCTTTTTCCCTTTTCAAGCATGTCGACACTTCTTGCAGTGAGGGTATGTGTGCAGGTGTTCTTTGTACATAGGGTAGACGCATTGGTGGCACCTATTTTCAGTGAAAAATGGGCTCCATCCCTTTCTAACACTGTCGACACTTCTTGCAGTGAGGATATGTGTGCAGGTGTTCTTTGTACATAGGGTAGACGCATTGGTGGCACCTATTTTCAGTGAAAAATGGGCTCCATCCCTTTCTAACACTCTTTCATAGGAGGAAATGTGCACCAGCCAATCTAAGAATCAAAAAAAATTCTGAAAGAATACCAGGCCAAGTTCTTTGAAGGTTTGTAGGCATCAGTGTACATTTCAGGTGCAACATGATCCTCTATCGACTTCCCATGAAAGTGAGGTAACACTAAAGGTGAAATATTTTTCATAGGGACTTGTCCAGATGTTTCTTGAATAGGGAACTGAAGTGTGACAACTATCTCCTCATGCTGGAGGTTGCCATTATCGTTATGATTGTCCCCTACTTATTCTTCACAATCATCATGGTGACACTCGTTATTCATGATTATCTTTTCCTCTTATTTAGTAAATTCCTCACTATTGATTTGATAGAACTCCTCTAGTCCACCTACTCCCACAGAAAAACCCCTATCCCCTGGATTTCCCTCCACGGGAACACTAGATGGTGTCGCAGCTCCTACTGATCTCTCGACAGTTGAAACGGGTGCCTCCATCCTAAGAGAAACAGGGCTTCTTCTCATGGATGATGGTCCATGATATCAATATCTAGTAGAAGAATCAACCCTAGCAAATAATCCATCAACTAATATCTTTCTTCCTAATCCTGGGCTATAGCCACGACCTCTTCCTCCTGCCAAGTTAGTGTTTTGGGTGGTTCTGGGAATTTCTCATTGAGTTCTTCTCGTATTCATGCAAACTTATGAATCATGCAATCCTGTAAATCATACTTGATCCTCGGGTAAGGAACCCGTTCTGTCTATTGAAGGATGTGCAGCTCTTCACTATGTCTTATCGCTCCTGCACCTGAGAATCATAATTTCTAAAGAAAGTGAACCAATTCAACTACTAACTATGTCTATCAATTACCTTCTCTGGAAACGAATCCAAAATGTGGGGAAATCTATATACCCATTAATTTATTAACAAGCAAAGTGTTCATTATTAATTTTCAACCCAGGGAAGTCTATTTATTTCAAAGGAAATTAGCAAAATATATGCATAAACATTTCCAGTAGTTGCTGAATAAAATGCAAATCACTTAATCTTAATCACTGCTCAGCCAACTCAACTCTATGTAAAGAACCAAATGAAATTACCAATCTAGGAATTGAAAAGAACTTATGTTTCCTATCATCTCAATCTTAAGGTTTATAATCTAAGGATAAATCAACCTAGAATTACTCTTGCAGAAAATGGAAGTCTATATTACCAAACTAGAACGATCACCAATCATCAATCAAAGCAGCAAACTCATTAAAGAAAATGACCTATCTAATTTGGGGGAACTCTAAAAAAGAAAAATAACACACAACACAAGAGATGAGCAAGTCCGTAATAGTTATTAACACACTTCTACATAAAAGAAAGAATTAACTACACAGTCGATTGTCACACCACACCACTACAGCAAGCCAAAAGGAAACCTGATAATGCAATTACTTAATGAATGTTGTTGCACCTAACTATAAATATATCAAACTAAAATTCCACACTGAATATAAATAACTAAACTGGAAACATCTAATGCTACCAGCAACTCTATAAGAAGGAGGGCTCTGTCCTTTGAATAGAGATGTTCTTGAAATCTCACGAAATCTACAACAGAGAAGTGTTGAGAATTGTTACTCCTTTATTAATTTTTATCAATATATAGTTACAGTCCATTTGTTATGATATCTTACAAGTTGCAAGCCCTTGGATCTCCTTTCCTATGCGTACTTATAAAATAATGAAACCATTCAATTACAACAATATCGGGAAGCCATGAAGATCTACAATCTTCAGGCTACCAAATTAAATCAGAACAATTCCAGCAATTAATACATTGCATAGGATCATCTCATAGATGAATGAACTTTTAGTTTGAGTTGTTACAAACTGACATGTTCCAGCTAATGAGGAGGATACTCGGAGAGTTTCAGCTATATGCATGGAAGAGTGCCCGAGATTCCTTCGTCAACAGCTTGGACCGAAACATTGAGAATGCAACTGACACCAAGCAGTAGTTATTTCTGAATGCAATGAACCATTATATTGGAGACACCTGGAAAATTTGGATCCTTCTTTCAAAGCAATGACAGATCAGTACATATGAAAGGTAAAGTCCATAACTATAAGTAAAATCAAACATGAGATGAGATAAATAATAATGATTGATACCTTAGGTATTCATTCTTGTTTTTCATTCTTGTTTTTCATGGAAAGAGTAAGGCTTCAACTGTAAATAAGAGGCAAGAATAGGGAAAAAGGGTAAAACAGAGTAGGGTAAAAAGGGTAATTTCAGATCCCAACATGATGTAATGAGAAATTTGAATCAATAGTTATTTTGTTAATCACTTGTTTTGAAATATTGATATGTTTAAAGAATTATATTTTATTTTAAATTTCTTTAAAGTAAATTGTAATTAAATCATACATCTCATGCATCAGAATTATTTTAAACATGCTCCTATGCAGGATACGATAGAAATAGATTAAACACATTTAGTTTTAAATTATTTTACATATTTATTTCATAATTGAAAGCTCCAGGTTAGAAACTACTAAATATGTGTGTTCTAGCTGCTGTTAAATCTGTGTGTTTTAGCATAAATATGTGTGTTTCAGGCTATTGAAATTTGCATATTAGATTAGATGTATATTTTATACTAGTTACATTACATATTTTTTATTCCAATTGCATGCTTCAATAACTCATATCATTAATTTGTGAGACTCTTATTGAGAGCATGGGGGGTCATTCAGTGAACTTGTTGCATAACACAATCGTTTGCGGGATATTAAAGAATATCCCTAATTTCAGTAAATATTGGAAAATGTCTCCTAAAATTGTATTGTGGAACCCCTCTCCCAATATACCTTTCCAATCAATAAAACCCCTAGTTTCACCATATAATGTAAGTATCCATTTTTATCAACCCATTTTTAATACCCCCTTTATATCACATTGTCAAGTTGTAACAAACAAGATTTGTAAAACATCTTAGTATAAGAAAACAAGATGCTAAAAAAAATAATAGTATAATGTTAATAATAATTTGGTTGGGATTATAGAGGCTCTGATCAATTTGTAGCATTGGATAATGGAACCCAACAAGATAGTAATGTTGAGTAGAAGACAACCCAGACAAGAGATCAATGTAACAAAGAATGTAAAAGTCAGGTAGTACAGTAGTCGTACAATTCTTAGGAAAGATGAGAATTGTAGATGTTTCACACCACATCCTACCAATATACAAATTTTCTATCATGTAAATATAAGTATATCCATAGAGAACCCATGTTTTCTATCATATTAATAAATTAAACTCAATAAAATTGCAAAATTGAAACCCTTTCGTGGATGGACTTCCATACCTTCTTATAAAAAAAACATCATTGTTGTTTCAACTCAAATGAACATAGAAAAAATCCTCTTACTTTCCAATAACACCATATGATCATGTGCATAACTTGGATTAGGCCATTCANAAAAACATCATTGTTGTTTCAACTCAAATGAACATAGAAAAAATCCTCTTACTTTCCAATAACACCATATGATCATGTGCATAACTTGGATTAGGCCATTCACACGATGAAATGAATTGCCTCCACTTCCTCTATATTTATTATTGCAATCAAGGAAATTAGCAACATTTAGTTACCCTTTCTTGAGTTATATCTACTTTTTTGTACCTTCACAGGAAAGGGAAAAATATCCATTGTTAAGTTTCAATCATGCAATAGTTATAAAGATACACAAATGGTGAAACTTATATGATACCATTTCATGGTAACAGTAACACATAGGGTATGTAAATAAGGATTTATATTTTCACCTATGTTCATGTCAATTCCAATACAATATTAAGACATGATACCTTGCATATAAGAATTGAAATTACAATTATGAATGTACGAAATATAACTCAATCTAAAAATGATTCCTAATTGGAAATGTGAAAATGATAAACAAGAATAGATAAGGTTGAAATAAATAATTAGTTAAGAAATATTGATATAACATTTATGGGTTCTAGTGAGCCAAGAAAGATTGATCTCACTTGTCTTGGTTGTTGTGGAGCAAGGTTTGTTTGAATCTTAATACCCACCTAAACCCTAACCTTAAAAAATATTCTACAAAAAAGGAATACTTTATAAGTTCAAGATTTGGAAGTATAAATCCAACCTATGATTGGGAGGTTATTCCTTAGCAGAGGTTAGGACTGATATGAATCCATCCCATGATTTGGAGGTATGAATCTATACCATGATTTGGAGGTTATTTCTTAGCAATAAATACCCGACACGTAATATCTTCTGGGCGATTGCTAACCTAGATAAATCACCCCCACACGCTCCGCTATGGGAATCATTTAGGACAATATTCACTTCCTCATGAGTAAGGTAGCGGTGCAAGGCAGAATCTNTATTGCTAACCTAGATAAATCACCCCCACACGCTCCGCTATGGGAATCATTTAGGACAATATTCACTTCCTCATGAGTAAGGTAGCGGTGCAAGGCAGAATCTACCCCTCTTCGATATAAAGTATCTCCTATTATGAGGTAGTTTTTAGCATGAAGACGTAACTTGCATCGGTCTTCCCTAGAGTAAGCGGTAGGATACTTCAAAGTCTGGAGATATATGAGAATATCTCCGTACCAAGGATCAGAGGTTGATATAAGGAAGATGTCCTCATCTGGGAATGAGTCATCTGGAATCACTACACCTTCTTCCGTAGGGAATTCTGCTATAAGCTCCGCAAAAACTAAGGACTTTTTGGATTTAGCGGATTGGAAAACCAAGTCAAACTCTTGGAGAATGACTATCCACTTATTAAATTTTCCCCCAACAATCCGTCGGGATAAAACATATTGGAAAGGGTTTACATCCGCCACTACAGTAGTGGTCCTTAGTAAGATGTAGTGCCGTAACCTCTGTACAGCATAAACAGCTGCTAAGGCTAACTTCTCGATGTGAGAGTACTTAAGCTCAGGCCCAACCAAAGCATGGCTAAGATAATAGACAACATGCTCAACGAGCTTGTCATCCTCCTGAACTAGCACTACCCCAATGGTAGACTCCGACGCGGCCAGATATAATAAAAAATACCTAGAGTAATCTGGCAGGCGTAATAGAGGAGCCGACAACAAGGCTTTCTTTAATGCCTCGAACGCGAGTTGTGCAGTTTCATCCCATACAAATGGGGTGTCCTGCTTAAGCAGGCGCATGAAACCTTTTGTGATCTTGGCATAATTCACTATAAAACGTCGAAGGAAGTTAGACTTTCCTTGTAGACTCTGAAGTTGCCTAAGTGAACGAGGAGGAGGCAGATTTACAATGGCCTCGACTTTTAACGGATCCACCTATATGCCCCTGCTAGAGACAATGAATCCAAGCAATCTACCTGATTCGACGCAGAAAACACACTTGTGGGGATTCAAGCGAATTTTATAGTACCTACATCTCTCAAAAATCAACCTTAAATGCTCTGGATGTTGGATCCTCTTGCGAGAATGAGCAGGCAGATCATCCAGGTAAGGCTCAACAATGGCTTTTATATCGTGAAAAGCAAAGTTCATGGCTCGTTGAAAGGTTG
>LPNX010329803.1:0-53927 GCA_001517045.1 Pseudotsuga menziesii
AGGTACACCTAGTACTGGTGAACTAAAAGGCCTAACCTGCACGATCACTGGATCGTTCAAATCAGTCAAGGGGGTATTATAATGTCTTGTAAGCTCGTCATCTTGCAGCTCTTCTATCTCAACTGTGTCTAAATCAAAGCGGTTATCTATTAACTCAGGTTCACCAAGAACCTCACTAGTTCTTACTGGTTCAAAAGAACCACCTGTGCTTAATCTCCTCCTTTGGGGTAAAGGTGGAGGTTCCAGTGGTGTGAGAGGAGGAAGGTTTCTCAACCTTCTTGACCTTCTATGCAGTTGGTCCTCCAGAATTAAGACTCAAAAAAACCACACCCTAAGGTTAGAATAATCACAAGCAAATCCACAGAGCATACACTAAAAAGATCCTAGAGTCTCAAGCAAGCAAAACAGGCTATAAAGATATACCTTCCAAAAGAAGGCTGATGAACAGTTACTTGGCATTCTTGAGGGGTTCTCAGGAACAAGCAGAGGAATCACCCAACCTCCCTCCTGCACTTTCCACAAGGGTTACCTTCCAAGTCCGTTCAAGGTCAACCAGAAATAACCTTCCGGTTTACCTGTGTATGAGCCCTAAAAGACAAGAGACTAAGGCTACCTTGACAATACCTACTGTCTGGGGGGATAGTCGCAAGCCGGTCTCGTACGCATGAGCAGGGTAGCTGAGCCCGAAATTCTTCCTAGACATAATCCTCAGATGCGTAAAAGTCATGGGTTACATCTTGACAAGGATTCGGGGGGTTATCCCCTCTGTCCAAGTCTCCACGCGGCCTCGTGCTTAACTCCCTTTTGACAGGAGCTTCCCAGATACAGCGGTAGAACCAAGGATTTACCTAATGAATGGCCCACTACGTTTGAGTTTAAAGTTTGTGGGAAGTTTACACTCCCTAGCCCACAAACCTAGCCTAAGCTAGTAGGTGGAAGGCCTTGAAAATAAAAACTTACTAATAGATTTTAAATTTAAGCGTTAATTTTAAGGGCTGTTCTTTACTCAAAGGAAGCGGTAGTGATGGACTGACTGTGTGGTGTTTTGACTCAGCAGAAAATAAATGAAATAAAGGTGCATCTAAAGCAATTTAACACTATAAAAATAAGCTTCTTTTCATTTTTTTTTTTTTAAGATATATGATGAACTATCAACACTTAAATAAGAGAAACTAGCCTATATGTTTTGTATTTTTCTGAGATATGTATTTCTTAAACTGAAACAAACACTATTCTAATGCAAAAATTACAATGCAGAAGATTATCTATGTTTTATTTTTCACTTTAAAAAATGCTCAAAAAAGTATTGTGCATGTATAAATGCAATGCTTGAGTAGACTTGACACTTATAGACTGTATAAAGAACACAAACTGAAACTAAAAGGCAGACAGACCCTAAAAACCAGCAAAAGAAGCAGGCCAGGACATCAACTTGGGTGCAAACAATGACCTAAAGATCACTGCAGACTTTCAAACAGGCAAGTACATACCAAAAACTGATAGACAGCAGACTGGACAGATAGAGTCTAAGACCCTGATCACTGATCTAGACTCAGGCACTCAACCAATAACCCAAACAGGCCAGAAAGTTTCAAAATGCAGACAGTAAATAACACAAGTAAAAAGAACCCAAGGGCTTCGAAAAGCACTAAGACGTGATCACCTGATATACTCCGACAACTCTGCAACACTCTTAAAGAAAGTCTCAACAGAAAACAGGACCTATAACATGCCAAAGAACAAGCAAACTTCAACACAAAAATCACAGTCTTCAGGAGTATGCGCGACTGTGTAGTAGTGCAGGTCGCGTATGATGCGCGACTGTTCTATAGAACAACCCGCGTATGTAAATCAGTATGTGCAACTGTCTAGAAGGAAAACCCGTGCATGGGTATGAAAATTTCTCAAAAACAGAGAAAGACCCAAGACTTTCAAATGCTACAGTAAGTAAGAAAGCAGGACACAAGATCACAAACAAAACTTTGAGCAATTACTGGTCATGACAACAGAAAAAGACCTAAAGCAGACTTGGCTTCCCCAGCGGAGTCGCCAGTTCTGTTGTAATGGATAATTCACCTAATAACCTAGGTCTGGGGGTTACCAACATACTATGACCTTGCAGACAAATTTATTATAAAAGCAAAAATAGGAAATAGGGAAGTAGCAGGAACTTACTTGTAATAAACGAAGGTTGATCCAAGCTAACTTCTTCCTCTTTGCTTCACTTCTACAATCTCCAGGATAGTTCCTCCTTCATCCTGTTAACAAAGATTCTTCCAATATACAGTATGATTCATATATAAAGATGCAGGTTAGGCAAATCACATATTATAATGAAATATAAACATTTACCAAGCCACAACACATGAAACACAATATGGAAGAAGTAATCTGCTTTATTAACAATAATAGAAGGAGTTTAGGTTACAACCCAATGTCTGAACAAGGGACTCCTCTGTCACCAAAGGACTCTGAGTTTCTCTGCTCCAAAGATTCTGTAGAAAATCCACCAGCATAACTTTGCTCTCCAAGTATGAATATCCAACACCCTCCCCAAGGCCTCTATTTATATGGATGAAATGAGGCAGTTCTCGAAGGTTAGGGAGGTTATAGCAGTTATAGGGATTAAGGTAAATGAAACAACTAATCTCCCATTAACTCGTGTTTTTAAAAACTAATTTTGAGGAAACCATGCGCGGGTCTGTAGTAAAGCAACTCGTGCATGATGCACGACTCTATACAATTGCAACCCACGCATAGATGTATGCGCGACCTGCTGAACATAATACTCGCGCATATGCGCGAGATGCCAATAGAGATAGTCGCGCATGCACTCAAAAATAGAAAAGTAACCAGCTGGGCATATAGGCAATGTATTTCATCATCAACCAAGGTATAATGAAACTAGGCAAACCTCAATCCATAAATGTCCTTTTGTGTGCCGACCTGAGGGATGTCAGCACTCAGACGGAGAGGTGCCAATCAACTGTATAACAATGGGGAATCTGTCAATATCTCCTAGATTGCAGATTTGTTTCGTTGGTCCTTGTGTGCAAATGCTGCCTAAGTCGCTTTTGTGTCGTGCTCACTATTCAAGGATTAAACCTTTTTCGGCCATTCTGCAGTTGCCTTGACCTTTTGTGTCGGCCATTCCCTGGTATCAATTCATTACATCATGTCTCCGGCGTTCCTTGTCGTGAAATTCAGTACCAATTCCAGATCCAATTAGTCTTTGACTTACCTCGTGTTGGATGATGAAGGATGCCTTAATACCTTCCTTCCAATGGATCTCTTCCTATCGACTACAACACATCTTGCTCTGGGAATGATATTTAGAGTTTTATGATAGTACCTTGGGGATTGTTGTCATCAGTGGCAAATTCCCTCGCTATTGGGTAGTGGGAATACCTTAATGTCTCCTACTCAATGGATTCTTCAAGTGTTCGACTTCAAGTCCTTGTAATCACACTTGTTAGAATGTACTAGGTACCTTGGGGACCATTTTCATTAATGGTGGTTTCCCTCGCGTTTGTTAACGGTTTTCATTATTGATCGGTAATCAAATGGCTTCCTCCATGTTCGACTTCAGCTCCTTTATTTGCATGGTTAGGATTCATACATTTTTTGGGTGGTTTGGATTGAAGACCTTGGGTCAACGATAGCATCATCATTTTGCTATTGCCCAAGTTGCGCAAGACCTTGTTACACTTTATATGACATTTTGCTGAGACATAGATCCACCTTGTATTTTTGTGGCTATGATCGATTGTTGAGCATGGATCTACCTTGTTCATTTGTGGCCATGACTCCTTTAGATTTTATATGACGCCTTTTTGCATATTGAGCGACCATGATAGTTTCATCGGTTATACATATGTTGGATCCGCCTATATCTTTACGGCGATGATTTGTATATGGACTTGTATGTCCCAGAGATCAGTTTTTTCTGACATTTATCTCTCTTACAGGTACCTTTGTTCGAGCCTTTCGATTTTGGATTCTCTGATCTATCCATACTCAGTTGTTTCCTTTATAATGTATTTCGGTTATCGTCTACCCCTCTAACCTCACACATTAGGGGGCATCTATTATAGCTCAAAATGACACATCTCTACCTGTGACCACTTTCCCATGATTCTGTCGCATGTCGACACTTCCATGATGACACTTCATGAAAGTCACTGAAAGTCACTGAAAAAACACCTATCTTGGAGGAACCATATCTTGAGTTCTGTAACTTCGTTTGACCTCATCTCTACACCGATGGAAAGTTATTTCAGTTAGCTAAAACTTTTTGAGAAGACACCAAAGTCTGAAAATGCCCATAAATACCCTAAAAATGCATTTTTTTTGTCTATACGTGACTTACCTTAAGGCAAACCTACGGATGATACGCGAGTTGCTCTCTTTCGTACCCGCGGATGTAAAAAGTTGCTCATATACGCAACTTTCTGTACTAGAAACCCACGTATACTTTTTGTATACGCAACTATCCAGTTATGCAACCCACGAATTCCTTTTAAAAATGTCAAAAAACACACCTTTTGAATTTCGGTTAGTTTGGGTAGTTGTGCAACTGACTTCTTCAGTTGTAACCACTTTGTCTTCGTCCCTAACTCTTCCTTAACCATATAAATATAGGTAGGGAGGTCCATGAGAGGGGACTTGAATTTTTGCATTGTTATGCTGGAGGATTTGGAGCTCTCTTTGCCCACACCTTTGCCCTGGCGATCATCCCCTTGTGTTGCAGAGCTTGGAGGCTGAGTTCTTTGGAGAAGAGAAGTAGCAGAACCAGATCAAGGTTTCGTCAGGAGCCAAACTTGAAGAGAAGGTATACTTGTACTCGTTTTCAAGATTAATAAAGATGTGATGTCCTTCTTCTTCCCAAATCATTGTTCAATGTGTGATTGAATCTCTGTTTATGATCATATGATGATGTTATTCAGATCATTGGTTCATGTTTATTTGATTATCATTGTTTTATATGTGGTCATAATGGTTTGAGGAAGGTATAATTCGTTTTGCAGGTCTCTTGGAGCAAGAGGAGCAAGAAGAGGATTGAAGAGAAAGCTTGGACCAGCCTTTAGTTGATCAGGTGTGGACCATTCTAATCTCTGATCTTGCTTATATATACTTGTTGAACATTATGCATCTCTCTTTCAACCCCAGTATGTTGATGGCCTCTTAAACCCTAGCCATAGGATACTTTCCTTTACAACACAGTTATGACACAATTCAGATCTGAATGCTGACATATGACATATCTAACATGTCAGGCCTGAGTAGAGCATCTTAGAGGGTGCTTGTGGGAGTTGGAGAAGGCCAAGAGGCTCCTACTCGAATTTGGGAGAAGAGGGAAGGTGAAGAGAGAGGCCACATGCCATAGCATGAGCAGCCACCCCAATTCGACTTAGCTTTGGTTTACGGATGGATTTGGAACCTTAGAAGACCAATAATTTTTATAAAATTCAGGTATCAGCCATGAGAAGTCTCTTTTGATCATTTGTGAAAATTGTTATTGTGAAGAGTGAGAGCTAGTGGATGACTAATTCATGCCTTACCCAATTTCGAGGGTGAAAGATTCCCATCCTAGTTTATTTTTGGAGAGGCCACTTAGGTATTTCAAGGAGCTTTAATGGAGTCATAAGTTATAGGTGCAAGCTATAGAATCTCTTGGACATATCAATTTCATCTTGTTCTTCCTTTAATCTCAAGTTTGCTCACCATATTTCAGCCCTATGGAGTGAGGCGCCCTTGGTGAGATATTCATCTCTTTGAGGGATCTTCTCTTGCTCCATTATTTTTTATTCTGATGTAAATGATATTCTCTTTAAGTTAATAAATTTATAAATTATAAAGCCAATAAATATCATGTATTATTGCTCAATAATGAAGAAATAGTGCCATTTCCCCACTACCTTGTTGTAAACTCTTGTAATCTTGATGGATTCGAATGGATGTATAAAATATTGATGATTTATGAATAAATGGACTGTAATTAAAGTATATTATGGTTTTCATGTTTAGTACCTGATAATTTCTGGCCATTGGGTTGAATTTCATAGCAATTGGAGACAACTACACCTCATTTCCCCAAGGGTCCAAAACTAGTTTTTTATATCTGATTGAAAGAATTGATAACAACCATGGTAGGTCGATTGGTTATGCATATGAGTCTCTAATAATTTATACTACAAATCCCCTACTTAAATTTAATAATTAGAGTGGTTTTATTCACATTTGGGAATCCATTTCTGCCACTTACCCTTGGGGGATTTGAGCCCAAAATTGCTAATAAAATCATCTATCTTGTTCAGAATTTAGTATAGACTTGTAGAAGTGATTGGAGGGACATAATACATCCCTGAACATAATAATTAATTTATTATATCATTCATACACCTTCTCTGAATATTTGGGAGCAATTGGGCTGATTCGGAGACCAAGACACTAAAACTAGTCAAGAGCCAAAATTGTGGAAATAATGGAAATAATGGGAATTTTGGTAAAAATTTAAAGAAGGGACATGTCAGATCACTCAAAAAGACATTATTCATCAACTAATATCAATCATACAATTACCCTCATGCATACATCATTCATAGATACATCGACCATCAATTCATAATATCTCAACCTATATCAATCATATATCGATCATGTAATATCAACCAAGGACAAACATACATGCATCAACTAACCATATGAGAATCAATCATCCTACATCAATCAAATCACATCAACCACAATACATCAACCATCATACATCAATTAGAATACATTAATCATAATACATCAATTAGAATACACAATCAGAATACATTAACTAGGATTCATCAAGAAAAATACAATTATCATAATACACCAATCATAATACATCAACCAACATACATCAAATGGAATACATTAATCAAAATACACAATCATAATACATCAACCAAGATTCGTCAAGCATAATACAATGATCACAATACATCAATCAGAATACATCATCCATAAGACATCAACCAATATGCATCAATCATACACATAACAACCATAACAACCAAGGACAACCAATAATAGGCATACATATCATGTTGACAATGTCATACAGGTATAAACCATTAATCAACCAATGTCAATCAATAACATCCAATAGCAACCAATAATATCAAACAACATACATCAACTATAGAAATCATATCGAGTAGTTAACATTTATCATAACATTACATAGAATCATTAGCACATGAGGATATATATCATAATACATTACATTAATAATGCAGGCCAGATCAACCATAGCCAACTGAACCACCACCTTCAGGATCTAGTGGCTCCTAAAATTAGCAAAACTACCAAATGTATCCCTCGTCCAAATTCTGTGCTAAAACCACCTTCCCGCAACTCTATCTCTGCACAAGACTTTCCGCAATTTTATCTCCACAACGAATTTCTGCATGCGGGATGTCGGATGTCGTATGCCTGAATAACGTCTCAAAGTTGCTCCCCTACAAATTTCCTTCTACAACAGCTTTTCAGCAAGCGGGTTGCAGGATGTGGGATGCTTGATATGCGACCAACTTTCCAAAGTTTCTCCCTTGCAACTTTCCTTCCGCAACATCTTTTCCGCAAGCAGGTTGTGGGATGCATGACCAACTTTCCAAAGTTGCTCCCCAACAACTTTCCTCTCGCAACTTTTCCTCCACAATTTTTTTCCACTATTTGATATTTGTGGGCTTCTCCATGACCGTCAATCTAATCTTTGGCGCGGATCTCATAGATATTTGTAGATCCGTTATCGCCTTTGCAACTTTCGTTGCAGATCTCTCCTGGATATAGATCTCTATCTGTGGAATCAATATCCACCATTCATTTTCTACAATAAATTGGTTAAGGCACAAAACCTGCATGTTGTGCCAATTGATCAGAGAATTGATTAATCCAGCATGCGATCTCTAATATTCACCATCCTAACACTTCTATGCATACATTTACAACCTATTTCATCCATTCAAGAAACAATATAACACTTAAATCAATAAATTCACAGAAATGCACAGATGTTTAGAACACCGCCGAAGTCGGCTCTTCATGAATACACAGCTCAAATCAGTTAATACATCTAGGCTAATAATGCATCTATCACACATTTAATCCTTCTATTAAGAACACACGCAAAAACACAATTTGAATCTCTTCTACACTTTTCCCAAAACATTTACAAGCGAAACTAGACATCGGTCTGTCCATCTTTCTGCAAATTTTGCAATCCTAATACTGAAGAGTGTTCGGGTACACAAGATACTCCCAAAATACCGAACACCTTGAGCAACCAGTTCACATAAATAGATCACATATCAACACACCAATGTTTGTCATGTGGTTAAAACCCTAGAGAGGGAAACAATCTGCAGCCCCAGGGAAATAGCTACTTGGAGCAATTTATTATGCAAAAGAAAGAAAGTTACATATGAGTTTCTCATAATCAATGAACTAGCCAAGGACCCTCCATGCTCCTTAAATAGAGATCATGGACCAATCGGGTGTGTTAAGCCATGAATCAATGGTAGGTATGATCTAAGAGAAGTTGAACCGTCCGATCACTTTATGTCTAGAGCATATCGTGACCATCGAATTAGAATATTTACAAATGCATACTAAAGAAACACACTTTACCTAACAGATATATTACACACGTTGATCTTAACTAACTCCTAAGTGTCTAAATATCCTAACATCCCCCCTTAAGAAAAACTTGGGATAGGATTGAAGGATTTACAAAAGTGACACTATTAGGAGAAGGAAGGAGGCATTAGAGCCTATCCCCCCTTAAGCACACATTCCTGAACTCCTAACATAGATTGAAGTTTAGAAAACTCCGCTTCTGTAAGAGACTTGTATAAGATGTATGCAACTTGATCATCTATAGGGAAATAGAGCATTTCAAGAACACGATCATGAACAAGATTTTTGATGAAGTGCATGTGTATCTCAATGTGTTTGCTATGTTGATGTGGAACTAGATCTTTGGCAAGCTTGATAGCACTTTGATTGTCGCACCAAAGTGGAGTAGGTTGCTACTGCTCGAATACAAACTCTGAAAGGATCTGTCGAATCCATAAAGCTTCCTGGCCGGCATTAACTACGGCTCAATCTTCTGCTTCTGTTGAAGAAAGAGCAAGAGCTTGTTATTTCTTACAAGCTCAAGTGACAGGTCCAAATCCCAAACTGAAAACATAACCTGCAGTAGACTTTCGATCATCAGGATCACCAGCCCAATCTAAATCAGTGAAACCAACCAACAAAGGTTTCCCCCCTGTACTGTAATGAATCCCAAACTGAATTGTACCTCGAATATATCAAAGTATTCTTTTTGCTACTTTCCAGTGACTTTCATGAGGATTTTTCTTATAACGGGAAACACGACCAACGGAAAAGGAAAGGTCAAGATGGGAATGAGTCAAGTATAAAATACTACCAACAAGTTGACGATACAAGGTGGCATCTACTTAAGGAGAAGTACAAGTGGCAGAAAGGTTGACTCCATACTCGAAGGGAGAAGGGGTTGGTTTACACTCTTCCATGTGAAAGCGATGAAGAAGGTCACAAGCATACTTATACTAGGAAAGAAAGATTCCTTCTTTGGTTTACAAGACTTGGAGACCAAGAAAATAATGCAAATGTCATAAGTTTGACATTTCAAAATGTTGCTTAAGATTGGATTTCACATGGGTTAAAATTTTAGGGTCACTACCAGTAAGGATAAGATCATCAACATAAAGAACAAGTATGATGAGATGGTTTCCTAATTTCTTGGTATAGACATTGGGGTTAGAATGGAATCTAGAAAAACCGGTGTCAAGGAGGAAGCTATCCATTTTGGCATACCAAGCTCTAAGAGCTTGCTTAAGGCCATATAAGGATTTCTTAAGGAGACAGACAAGGCTAGAGTTATGCTAAACATATCCAGGAGGTTGTTTCATATAAATTTCCTCCTGTAAATAACCATGTAAAAAGGAAGACTTGACATCCATTTGATGGACTTCCCATTTATGTAAGGCTACAAGGGAAAGAACAAGGCATATGGAGTTCATTTTTGCGATAGGAGCAAAGGTTTCATTGTAGTCAATCCCTTCAACTTGGGAAAAACCGTTGGCAACTAACCTTGCCTTAAGTCTTTCAATACTTCCATTTGATGCATACCTAGTTCTATAGACCCATTTACATCTGACAAGTTTTCTTCCTTTTGGAAGAGGAACAAGATCCCAAGTATCATTCACCATTAAAAAACGATATTCTTCATCCATAGATGCATCCCAATCTGGATTTCCTGAAGCTTCTGCAAAAGTTTCTGGATCATGATTCTCGAAAACTTAAGCCAAAAGAAAAGAGGCTCACTGAAACTGAGAACGTGTTCAACATTGATCTCTAGGATCTGTTAGAATAATCGACCCATAGTTAGCTACCTTAGACATTAATTAATCCATTTTTGTCTTATTTTCCTAGTTTCCATGTTCCACCTTATGCAAGTTGTCATCTACACATCCATAGTGGTCAAACTTGCCAATTTTGAGTCATGGAGCACTTGGGAAACCTCTTGGAATCAAATCTGCTTTATTCCTGGCCTCCCTAGTGCATGTCTACTTTTTCTACTTTATTGCCTACCTTTTCAGTGTTTTAAGGCAATTGGGAAAGTTTGACTAGGTGAAGTTAACTTGTTTTTTGTCCTCCACATCCTCCACTCTTTTCTCCTATGAAAAGCATGTATTAGTTTCCCTTCCATTACCCTTTAGCTTTCCTAATTTATTTTTCCAATTTGTGAGCTCCTTGACAATTTTGGAAACTGCTTTATGCACCTATGGGGGATTTGCTTAGATTTAGTAAGCCTGATTTTGACTAGATTCGAATGGCATCTTCATGCATTCAAATCCCTCATGTAATTATTTATTGTGGCAGCCTATGACTTCACAGGGTTGGCTATTGTACACTTATTCAATACAGTTTAGTGTTCAGCTCCATATTCAGTCTCTTTTGTGAGTAATTTTGCATGTGTAATTGGCAATTGATGTGAGTGTAATTGTTCTAACACTGGGTTCAATTTCCACATGGTATCAGAGCCTTCGTAGATTTATTTCTCTCCTTCCAATTTGTTTTGCAGGTTCGACATCATTGACTGGGAGCATTCTACTGACTACCGGGACAATTTCTAAGCTATGGATCAATCTCAGAAGATCATCTTGACTCCATTTAATTTATTTGAATGGAAAGAAGATATGGAGATAATGTTGAGAGTGAAAGGCCTCTACAGAGTGACTATGGAAACAGAAGCAGATCCCAATGCAGCTACAGAGAAAATTAAATGGCACAACAGGAGGGATGAGGCCTATGGTCTCCTGTGTCTGAGTATATCCAGAGACCTCCTTTTCCATCTTGATGGATTGACATCACCGAATGAAGTACGGGAGAATCTTATTGGTCTTTTTGGAAAGAAATATGAGATGAGGGGACATCAAATCAAAAATGAACTGATCTCCCTAAGTCCCAATAGCTTTGAATCCCTGCAACTCTATTTTTCCAAGTTCAAAGCACTTGTTTTGCAGCTAAAACAATGTGGGATCGAAAAGAAGGATGATCAGCTGGTCTTAGCCATACTCTTGAATCTTGGCCCTGACTATTCAATGTTTTTTTCGACCTTATATGCCACAAAGTTGACAGCTCGAGCCTGGAAGATGCCTAGTCTTGCAGATTTCATGGTATCTCTCACACAAGAACAAGATAAATTGGTGATGATGGGCACCATCAAACCTTCCAAATACCAAGCTCCGGTTGCTGGAGATTCAAGGGTGGATTCAAAAAGCAAAAAGAAATCTAAAAATCCACCTAAGCAAAAGAGAGACAAGAACAAGTCTCCAGAGGAGCCTCAAGGTTCCAAGAAGAACTACCAGAAGAAGAAGAACAAAGGAGAAATGAGCAAGTGTACATACTGCAGTAAGGGAAATCATCCTGAAAGCTCCTAAATGAAGAAGAAAATAGACATGCTAACCCAACTCCTTGAGAAGAATGGCATCTCCCTTCCTGATAGCTCAAAGAAGAGGGAAGGAGGATCAAGTTCATAAGACAGAGAGAGAGTTCATGCATTGGTTGTTGGCACATCAAGCTCACCTAGTTTCATCATTGATTCTAGAGCTTCAAGACATATGGTTTCAACCAAGGAGGCATTCACCTCACTTGAAATGTTGAAAGGTCCACCAATAGTACTGGGAGATGACTCTCTCACTAAAATTTTGGGCAAAGAGAGGATTGATCTTGATCATGGTAAGTTCAGCAATGTGTTGTATGTTCCATGTCTTGGCTCTAACCTCTTATCAGTGTATCAGATGACCCACACAGGGTCTCCAAAGAAGGTCATATTCTCCCCTAATGAAGTTGAGATCATAGAGATCTCAAGTGGTAAAGTCATTGCAAAAGGAGTTGCAAATCATACTTCGAAGGTATACATGTTCTCACACTTCCTACCCTACTCAAACCCCTATGCTCTTCCGATTCATGCTAATGAGGCAAGCAAGCTTTGGCATGAAATATTTGGCCATCTAAATTACAAGTATCTTTCTGATCTTAGTGAGAAATAAATGGTCATAGGGTTACCAAAGATAAAATTTTCCAAAGGAGTCTGTCAAGGTTGCATCCTAGGAAAACACCCAGAGCATAAATTTGAGAGAGCTAGTCATGAGAGAACCTCTGCACCTCTTGAGTTGATCCACAGTGATGTTGCTGTCCCATTCCCTAATATGTCCATGAGTCAGGCCAAATATGCATTGACTTTCATAGATGACTTTTCCAGGTATTGCTAGGTTTACTTCCTGAAACACAAGTTTGAAGTTTTTGGCCTCTTCAAAGTCTTTAAGGCTTTGGTTGAAAACCAGTATGGGAGGAAACTCAAGGTCCTTAGATCTGACAATGGTGTTGAGTATGTCAAGTCTGATTTTATTCAATATTGTGTAGATGCAGGTATTCAGATGCAGCATTCTATCCCTTACACACCACAGCAAAATGGTGTTGCTGAGAGGAAGAACAAATCACTGAAAGAGATGGCAACCTGCATGATGGAGGCTAAGACTTTGCCACCAAAGTATTGGGCCGAAGCTATAAACTGTGCAGCCTATATCCAAAATAGGGTGCCTCGTAAATAGCTTTATGGTATGACTCCTTTCGAAGCATGGAGTGGGCACAAGCCAGATGTGACCCATTTCAGGATTTTTGGCTCAAGGGCTTGGGCTAGAATTCCAACAGAAAAGAGGAAGGCTTTGCAGCCCCAAAGCCAAGAGTGTCTATTTGTTGGGTGCTCTAAAGATTCAAAAGGGAACAAGCTGATCAATTTGAGCACAAACGAATCCTTCATTGAAAGGTGTGTTCAGTTTCAAGAAGAACCCCTAGCAGCAGTGGAAGTTGGAGAATCCTCTTCACCACCATAACCTCTGAATGTAAGTGAAGAGATAGTTGAACATGCTGATTCTGATATGTTTGATAGTGATGATTTTATTGCAGATCCTAACATCCCTACAAGGCCAAAATGGGCAGCCAAGACCATTCATGCAGCTAGAGAGCTAGCTGGAAATCCTAATGACCCTAGGAGGACTAGATCTCAATTTGAGAGTGCTCTATGCATGAAAGAACCTATGTTTGATAAGAAATGATATATTATGGTGGAATCAAATCCTCAGACATATGAAGATGCATCATAACATCCAATATGGAAAGAATCCATGAAGGAAGAGTTCAGCTCACTCCAGAAGAGCAACACTTGGGAGCTGGTTGATATTCCCCCGGGGAGGAAGCTAGTTCAATGTAAGTGGGTGTACAAGAACAAATTTGTTGATGATGGTTCACATATAAAGTAAAAGTCCAAATTGGTAGCCAAGGGCTACTCATAGGTTCATGGCATAGATTACAATGAGACCTTTGCACCAATGGCAAAGATGGACTCCATCAGGCTAGCCTTAGCCGTTGCAGCTTCAAAGCAATGGGAAGTACATCACATGGATGTGAAGTGTGCTTTCCTGAATGGAGATATTACTAAAGAGATATACATGCAGCAGCCTCAAGGATTTGCTACTAACCCATCTCTTGTGTGCAGGATAAAGAAGTCATTGTATGGGCTTAAGCAAGCCCCCAGGGCTTGGTATGCCAATATTGATAGCTTTCTGCTATCACTGAATTTTGTTCGATGCAAATCAGATCCAAATGTCTATTTTAAATTGATTAATGGTTCATTAATGATCATTTTTTTATATCTTGATGACCTCCTCATTATAGGAAGCTCAAAGGATGAAATTGCTTCCTTGAAGGGTGCAAGGAACCAAGCCTTCTCCATGACATATTTGGGGCTCTTGAACCAATTCTTGGGGCTTGAGATTGCTCAAACCAAAGCTGGAATCAAGGTGCACCAGTCCAAGTATGCCTTGGATTTTCTAAACAAATTCAAAATGAAGGATTGCAAGCCAAGCAAGACTCCTTTCCTTTCAGGAGTGAAGCTTGAAGAAGATGATTCTTCACCTATGGTAAACAATACCCTGTATAGGAAATTGATTGGATGTTTGTTGTATCTTACACATACTAGACCTGATCTTTCTTATGCAGTAAGTGTGGCTTCTAGATACATAGATCAGCCTCATGAGATCCATTGGAAAGCAGCCAAAAGGATCCTTAACTTTGTTCAGGGAACAAGGACACATGGGATCTTCTATAAAGCTAAATCTGATCTTGATTTGATTGGGTTTATTGGCAGTGATTGGGCAGGTGATAGCACAGATAGAAAGTCAACATCGGGATATGTGTTCATGCTTGCAGAAGGGCCAATCAGCTGGTCAAGCAAGAAACAAAGTGCCATTGCTCTCTCATCTACAGAAGCAGAGTACAGAGGAGTTGTAAATGCAGCAACTCGATGTTTATGGTTGCAGGGGTTACTTGGAGAGTGTGGCTTCGAATCAGAATAATAAACTACTATCTACTGTGATAATAAGAGTACCATTCGAATCTGCAATGCTCCATTTTAGAAGCAGAGAACCAAACACATTGAGATCCATATGCACTACATCAGACAGCTTGTGCATGATGGCACCATTCACCTACTCTTCTGTTCATCTTCTGAACAAGTAGCTGATATCTTCACCAAATATTTTTGTGAGAAGACATTCAGTAATCTCAAATCACTGTTGGGGATTGCTGATCATGCTGTGAAGCATGAGTGATGACAAGATTTCCAAATTTTGTTTTACAGTCCATGTTTAAGGGAGGATTTTCCCACTGGGTTTTTGCCTCTTTCCTTGGTTAAATGGACATGCAGTATGTAAAGGGTGACTAAGCCTTGTTTCTAGGCCCTATAATTTTCTGATATATTACTCATAATTCAGGCTTAAGGGGGGGTGTTAGAATAATCAACCTATAGTTAGCTACATTAGACATTAATTAATCCATTTTTCTCTTATTTGCCTTGTTTCCATGTTCCACCTTATGCAAGTTGTCATCTACACATCCATAGTGGTCAAACTCACCAATTTTGAGTCATGGAGCACTTGGGAAACCTCCTGGAATCAAATCTACTTTATTCTTGGCCTCCCTAGCGCATGTCTGCTTTTTCTGCTTTATTGCCTGCTTTTTCAGTGTTTTAAGGCAATTGGGAAAGTTTGACTAGGTGAAGTTAACTTGTTTTTTTTCCTCCACATCCTCCACTCTTTTCTCCTATGAAAAGCATGTATGAGTTTTCCTTCCATTACCCTTTATCTTGCCTAATTGATTTTTCCAATTCGTGAGCTCCTTGACATTTTTGGAAACTGCTTTATGCACCTATGGGGGATTTGCTTAGATTTAGTAAGCCTGTTTTTTACTAGATTCAAATGGCATCTTCATGCACTCAAATACCTCATGTAATTATTTATTGTGGCAGCCTATGACTTCACAGGGTTGGCTATTGTACACTTATTCAATACAGTTTAGTGTTCGGCTCCATATTCAGTCTCTTTTGTGAGTAATTTTGCATGTGTAATTGGCAATTGATATGAGTGTAATTGTTCTAACACAAGGTTCAATTTCCATAGGATCACCATCAAGATCACTAGCTACTTCACATGTTGAACAGACCCATCGAGGAAGTATTGGTGCTAGTGCAATTGGAGGAACGTGAGCAGGCGGAGGTGGATTTTCATCCTCACTATCATCATCAGAAACTGGAGTTGAAACTTGTCAAGGAAGTTGGAAGAAGAAGAAGAAGGCACAATCACCGAATTAGGCTCACAGGCCAAAGATGGCACACCTGCCAAGTTAGGCTCGCAGGCCAAGATATTTTCATCAAATTTAACATCTCTTCTAATGATTATATCATGAGAATGTGGCTAAAGAAGTATATAACCTTTTACATCTTCAGAATATCCAACAAATATGCACTTTTCACTTTTAGGCTGCAATCCATTCCATTTTTCATCCGGAATGTGAGGCCATGCTTCACAACCAAACACATGGAAGTGACTTACATCTGGTTTAATTTTACTCCATGCTTCTTCCGGTGTTATACCTTGTAAAACTTTAGTGGGTGTGCGATTAACTATGTAATTTGCACAATTTATGGCCTCAACCCAATATTGAAGACTTAGTCCCTTAGATTGGATCATACAATTAGCCATTTATTTTAAAGTGTGGTTCTTCCATTCAGCTACACCATTTTGTTGTGGTGTATATGGAATAGTGTTTTGTTGTTGGATTCCTTGTTCAGTGCAGAAAGTAGTGAACTTGTTGTTAACATATTCTCCTCCATTGTCATATCTTAACTTAATAATTTGATGACCAGATTGTTTTTCAACAAGGGTCTTGTAGGCCAAGAACATGTTAAATACTTCGCTCTTAAGTTTTAGGAAGTAAACCCAAGTGTGTCTGGAGTAGTCATCAATGAAACTTAAGAAATATTTGAAACTAGAAAAGGAAGCAAATGGAAGAGGGCCACACAAGTCACTATGCACAAGATCCAAGGGAACCGAGGCATGCCAAGAGGCACGTTTGTCAAAACTATCCCGATGATGTTTTCCGATTACACAACCAAACAAGCACCATCCTTGCAAGATACCATCGAAAGACCAGTCACCATATTGTCTTTAAATAGTTGTTGCAATGAGTGATAATTTAAGTGACCAAATCGCTCATGCCAAAGTTTTCTCAAGTTATCACTATGAGCAACAAAAACTAAAGAAAAAGGTGATGACCCAAAGTTGTTAAATTTGTACAACCTGGTAATATCATCAACAGTTCCAGTAGCAAGGACATTTTGAGGATTTTAAAATCCTTTATTACAACTTGGTGAGGTGTAAACGTCCCAGTTTTACCTTCACCCGAATGAGTAATTTGATAGACTGATAACAAATTGCAGGAAATTTTTGGAACACATAGTACATCATTGAAATGACCATTTTCAATTGGAACTGTTCCAGAACCTACGACACTTAGAGATCTATCATCACCAACAAATATGTGCTTGGTGTTACATTCATGCATAGTAGAAAATATGGCTTGATCCTTAGCCATATGATAAGATGCTCCATAATCAATGAGCCACTCATTTGAAGTAGAAGAAGAAGATGCAGTATAAGAGTAACCAGAAGCACAAAGTGCATGTCCATCAGAGGTAGATTATGAAGATGAATCTATGCTGATGTGGTGCTTCTTCATTGTTGCTTCCAAGGCTGCCATCTTCTTGAAACACTTAGATTCATCATGATTATTTTTCCCACAAAAATTGCAATGACGCTCAGTCTTATTTCCTTTTGGCTTGGATCCTTTGTCATTTTTTAAAGAAGGAGCTGACTGAGAGGGTTTGGGACCCTTGTTGTTTGGATTATTATTGCGAAAATTTTGTTTCTTGGGAGGCTTGGACTTTTCTTTCTATTGGGACAATAAGGCTTTCCCAGATGTATCTGCATTGTTAATTATTCCAAGATGAATGAGCTTATCTTGCTCTCTAATTAAGGAATCCCAAAAGGATTCAATACTAGGCTCTCGATAGCTTGCTGCAATCAAGTATTCTTTCATGGAGTAGAATGTAGATACAAAAACAGAATATGCAGGTCCAAGTTTGGAAAGAATATGATAAATACATTGTTTGTCTTCTTTCTTAATCTTGCATTCTTCACATAAGAGTCTAAGAGTTTTATACTTAGATAAATAGTCTTGAATGCATGAAAAATCATCTAGATTCAAGGAAATCAACTCATTCTCAAGTTGATGACCCCGAATTTCATTGTGTTTACCAAACACAAATTCCAACTTTTCCCAAGCTTTATCAGGTTCATCAATTCCAGATATGTGGAATCGCAAATCAGTAGAGATTGACATCCCAATCAATCCATGACCTTCATCACATCTATTTTCCCATTTAATTTTCTTATCATCATCAGTGGGTTTTGTTTCTTTCCCTAAGGTTATCCTAAAAAGTCGCCTACTTCGCAGAACATCCTCCATACGAGATTTCCATGAGAAATAGTTAGAACTTGTAAGTATAATATCACAAGGGGAGGTCATAATATAAAATAATGGCTGAAAGAATAAAAATTAACTGTCTGTATGCAAAGAGCTCAAAAAAATATGCAGTTTAAAAAAAAACGGCACTGAAAACTGATTCTGGATGATGAAGTTATGCTTGATCAAAGAAAATGTTGAAGATGTCCCCAATAGTGACGTGGCAGATATTAACTTGACCAACTAAAAAAAAGAACCCCCCTCTTCCCAAGATCAACCTTTGACAATCACTTTACAATAAAGTTGGTTTTAAGGGAATCACTTTTGTAGAATAAGTGATGTTCACTTTTATAATAATGTTACTTTAAATAGTACGGCAATAAATTAAAAGACTTAAGTGACTCACTTTTTATTTTATTTTATTTAAGTGAGATGCACTTTTACAATAAAGTGACTTAAAAATAAAAATTGCATGCACTAAAAAGTAGTTTAATAAGACTTGAAATCAAGACCTATTAAGGAATAAAGCAACTTTGGACCAAGTGAGCTAAGTTTAAAAGGTATGTAAAAGAATGGAAAGAGAAAGGGGGCTTTTTTTTTCCTCGTTCTCCGTGCTTGCCTTTTTTTCCTGCAAATCACAAAAAAAAATGAAAAACAAAAAACAAAAAAAAACTTTTTCCACACAATGGGGTTAGATCTTGGTTAGCTTACCCGGAAAGTCTATGTTTTCAAGTTTTCTCGCTATTTCTAATTTGTCGTGATCGCACAAGGTGTACGGAAAAGAGCAAATGTAGCCAAGAAGACAAGAAAAAAACTTTCCCTTTCTGTTTTTTATTCGTCGCGATCACACAAGGTGCACAGCAAAGAGCATACGCAACCAGGGAAGGAAACAGTCCGAGACTAAAAACAATAAATATCTATTAATAATACTAATAAAATATGAGATATTTGAAAAAAAAAAATTAAACAAATCCGTCACTGTAACATTATACCTTCAGATTTGCCAAAATGGGTGTTTCTGGATCAAACAGAAACGGTTTTCAGTGAAATGAAAACTATTTCCCAATGGAAATGCCACTCTAGATGCAATGGAATAGATCCCATATGCCATAAATGCATAGAAACTCTAGAACCAGAAACCCTTTCAAGTTTCAGCAACACCGGTTCCAGATCTTGATCAAAATTGAAAGCGGCTCTTCATAAACGCTCTGATACCATGTTCAGGTACACAGGGTACTCCCAAAATACCAAACACCTTGAGAAACCACTTCACACAAACATATCACAGATCAACACACCGATGTTTGTCACGTGTTTAAAACCCTCGAGAGGGAAACAGTCCATGACCCCAGCCAAATAGCTACTTGGAGCAATTTATTATGCAAAAGAAAGAAATTTACATATGAGCTTCTCATAATCAATCAACTAGCCAAGGACCCTCCATGCTCTTTAAATAGGGATCATTGACCAATTGGGTGTTCAGCCACGGATTAATGGTAGGTATGATCTAAGAGAAGTTGAATCGTTAGATCACTTTATGTCTAGACCATATCGTGACCGTCGGATTAGAATATTTACAAATGCATACTAATGCATACTAAAGAAACACACTTTACCTAATGGATATATTACACAATTTTATCTTAACTAACTCCTAAGTGTCTGAATATCCTAATAAAGAGTAGAACCCTTCTCCCTTCTCTAAGCTTCCTATTTAAGCTAAACTGTAACCTAAGACAAACAAAACAGAGCATGATGAAAAACATCTCTATCACAAACAAACAACCTACGGCTTTATCTCCATGTAGGGAGTCGTGATCGGCCACCACTCCTACTGGTCCTAACAAACTATGAATCATCAAAACAAACAAACCAAAAATAGGCCACAGCATGTGACCAACTCGTCACATTGTTGGCATGCCATGATGCTCCTGCATCAAACTCCCCATCTTGAAACTCTTCATGGCTCTTGTCGATGAGCGCTCGTCCTGTTGTTTTTCTGTAGGATTGCAGCAAAGACCCAAGTTACAAAACCTAGGTAGTGTTCTCATTTTGAACAGTCCCTTCAGCCATGTTTTCCAGCATTGTGTTGGTAAAAGGTCCTTTGGTTCCAACAGACGTCCAGACTTCATTAAATAATTAGAATCCTCCTTCCTTTGACCTGTAAACAAATTGTCAATAAGTTCACCTTCATGTGCATATATTTAATTCAGCCTCCCTGTTACAACAGTAAACATAAAACTAATAAGCATAATGATGCATGATATCCAAGAATTCTCTACTTGAAGTCTTTGGCCTTCTTCCCTTCTACCCTTTATTGTCACATCACTATCCTTGGTAATTTCAGTAACCATACAATTCCCATTATTGTTAATGACTTCATAGTGTGCTTCCTCCATCAATTCCATACTTGGATTGGACATTTCTTGATGATCGATTTTGTCCTTCACCCAACCACTGCACACCATGTTAGTCAATTCAACCTCATCATCATTTGCTTCATCTTTCAAATCAATTGCCATTTTCTTATCTGTCATCATCAGCAACTGATTGTTAACCTCTTCTTGCTTACCTTTGAATGGATGAAGAGTATGCTTCTTCCCATTCATTTCAAAGGAATAGACATTCCTCTTGCCCTCGTGCATTGCCTCCCTATCAAAATGCCAAGGCCTACTCAATAAAACATTTCAAGCATCCATCTCAATAATGTCACATCTTACCTCATCCTGATAGCTTCCAATCTGAAACTTTACCTGGCATTGTTCTCTCACAAGAACTTGATGGCCTTTCTGTAGCCATGCAACCCTATAGGGTTCTGGATGTATTGTCTTCCTCAACTTTAGTTTGTCCACCATATCTGTAGACACCAAATTATTAGTACTACCACTATCAACAATTAATTTATAGCACTTACCTTCAACCTTGCAAACTGTCTTAAACAGGCTCTTCCTTTGGACTAACTCATCAGTTACTTTCCTTATCAACAAGGCTTCACCTTCTTTAGGGTAATTCTCAGCCACCTCTAATTCCTTTGGAGATTGAGGTTCAACTTGCACTACTTGTGCTCCTCTTTGTCTAGAAACATTTTTTGGACAGTCCCATGACATATGACCTAGATGTCCACATGTGTAACACCTCACTGGTCCACCTCTTCCCCTGCCTCTTCCACTTGAAGCATTCCTTCCACCTCTGTTCTCACTGTTTCTATCAGGCTATACTTGTTGTTTTGAACTGCTAGCTTCACCCTTCTGATGTTGTTCCCTTCCTCTAGAGCCTCTCAACTTTGCTTTCTGACTTAGCTTCCTCATCAGCTTCTCCTCATCCTTCAAAGCAACTTGATATGCTTCTTCACTAGATCTTAATGACAACAAACTTAGTTCATCTTGTATACCAAACCTTAGACTGTTTACATACCTGGTAACTTTCTTAGGTGTACCCTCTATATGACCTGATCTAATGTTCACCTTATAAAATTCCTCAGTAAAATCCCTAACTGTCATTGATTTCTGTTTTAGATTTTGCAGTTGTGTAAACAAAACCAACTTATAATCTTGAGGAAGAAATTTACCTCTCAACTTAGCTATCATTCTGCTCAAACTAGTGATCCTTGCTTTGGTCTTCAAGATTCTCTCCTCCTACAAACCATCACACCACAAGGATGCATGTCCTCTTAACTTTGTGACATTAAATCTGACTTGCTTGTCCTTTTTCACTTCGGTAAAATCGAAGTGCTTGTTCATTGCATTGATCCATTCAATCAGTTCTTTTGGATTCAAGCTTCCACTATAGAATGGCACGTCTACTCTAGAGATAGAACTCGCACCAAAGATTGATTTCAGTATTTTTACTTCAGGAGTTTCAGAAGTTGTCTCCTCCTCCTCTTTAGGTACCTCTTCATCACTTGTGTCTCTAGTGTGCTCATGAGGTCTACGAGACTCTAATACTTCCAACCTTGCCCTCAGAGTTCTTATATCCTCTCTCAGGTCTGTATTTTCAACCAGTCTTCCTCTCCTACCCTGACCTCTTCCAACTCTGATATCCATCTCTTGGCACAAGAAATCACTTATGGACACAATCTTACTGTCAGTATTTTTTTTTTTTTCTGAATCTGTTAGTAGCACTAGCATAAGATTAATCGGGATTTTCATTCAAGAAAACAAAATTCCAATCTCAATGACTAACAATCCATAATATTCAGAAATAAAGACTATTACTATCCCACTTTGATACCGAAAATAATGCAGGTCGGATCGACCATAGCCAACCCAACCAGCACCTCTAGGATATGGTAGCTCCTATAATTAGCAAGACTACCAAATTTATCCATCAGCCAAATTCTACACTAAAATGACCTTCCCGCAACTCTGTCTCTGCACAGCGCTTTTCGCAATCTTATCTCTGCAACGGCTTTCCGCACGTAGGATGCAGGATGCAAGATGCCCAATCAACGTCTTAAAGTTGCTCCCCCGCAACTTTCCTTCCGCAAGAGGGTTGCAGGATACGCGATGCGCGACCAACTTTCCAAAGTCGCTTCCCGACAACTTTCCTTTGACCACATCTTTTCCGCAATTGGGTTGTGGGATGCGGGATGCAGGATGCGCAACCAACTTTCCAAAGTTGCTCCCTCGCAACTTTCCTCCGGCAACTTTTCCTCCGCAATTTTTTTCCACCATTAGATATTTGTGGCCTTCTCCACGACCATCAATCTACTCTTTGGCCAGAATCTCACATATCATTGTAGATTCATTATCTCCTTCGCAACTTCTGTTGTGAATCTCTCCTAGACCGTCAGATATCCATCTGCGAACTCACTCTCCACTGTTTATTCTCTGCAATAAACTAGTTAAGGCAGAAGACTTGTGTGTTATGCCAATTGATCAGAGAATCGATCAATCCATCCTACGATCTCTAAGATTCACTAGCCTAACACTTCTATGCATACATTTACAACCTATTTCATCCATTCAAGCAATAATATAACACTTGCATCAATAAATTCATAGAAATGCACAAATGTTTAGAAGACTGCTCAAGTTGGCTCTTCACGAATACACAGCTCAAATCAGTTAATATATCTAGGCTAATAATGCCTCTATCACACAGCTAATCCTTTTATTAAGCACACATGCAAAAACACAGATCGGATCTATTCTTCAGTTTTCCCAAAACATTTACAAGCAGGAACCAGACATCGGTCTATCCGTCTCTCTACAAATTTTGCAATCCTAATACTAAATAGTAGAACCCTTCTCCCTTCTCTAAGCTTCCTATTTAAGCTAAAGTGTAACCTAATACAAACAAAACAAAGCATGATGAAAAATGTATCTGACAAACAAATAACCTATGGCTTGATCTCCATACAAGGAGTCATGATATGCCATCACTCCTACTGGTGCTACAAACTATGACTCATCAAAACAAACAAACCAAAAATATGCCACAGCATGTGACCAACTCATCACATTGCTGGCATGCCATGATGCTCCTGCATAAATTACTAATTATTTGCGCGTAGCACACTACTTATCAATCAAAGTAAATACATAATCACCTCAAACAACCAAACATCCTACCACCAAATTCTTCTAATATTATACAATAAAACAATTACTAGTTGTACAACACACTAGCATACACTCATACCATATACCAGACTTACTACTACTATGTATTATATACATACACTCGTTTTTGTTTACATATATATTATAAGTCTTCAATCATATATCATATTATTATTAATCATATACACAACATATAGTCATATAACCTTTATATTCCATATTTAATATACTCATCGAATTATTATGTTATACCATAATATCAATACAATTATAGCAATAATTGCATGACCGAATACTATCATATTAGATACGTATTATAGAATATATATACTAACATAACACTCTTGATCACACTATACTTCCTAATATTTCCAAACTCTTAAATACTTCCAAGCACTTTCAAATATTCTCAAATACTTCCAAGTGCCTCCAAATACTTCCATATACTTCCAAACACTTCCAAATACTGCCAAATGCCTCCAAACACTCAAACACTTCCAAATACTGCCAAACGCCTCCAAACACTCAAACACTTCCAAATACTGCCAAATGCCTCCAAACACTCAAACACTTCCAAGCACCTCCAAATTTTATACTTACATCATTACATACGTTCACCTCTATACATATAGTATATCCACAATATTACATACATGTAATACTAATAACAATTACATATAATAAAATACATATTATAGTATATACAAACATACAAGCATTCATATATATAATAATGCATATATTCTTATATATAATTTCAACAACTATACATATCACCCAGATCATATTTACACATATTTATGTCGATGTCATATATATAATATTAGATTACACTACAATACTACTTACTTATACACAAAATTAAATAAATAATATTAAGAGAAGACAAGTAGCTCATTGCCTCACAAAAAAGAATAGGAGTTACATCTCCATAACTAAAATATTTAAAATAACTAAAATAAAAGAGAATATGAACCATTAGAGCAAGTGGCTCATTCTCCTCCAAAATATATAAGGACTTACATCTCCACAAACAAAATAAATAAAAATAAAAGAGAATATGAACCATTAGGGGACGAGTGGCTCATCTTCTCCACTCAATAAATAAATTAGTAATATAGCTAGTATAATAATAATGTTACCACTAACCCCAAAATAAATTAATTAAATAATAGAATACAAAAATATCCCATAACTATGCTTACCTCCAAGTGGCAATTCCACCACTAACTAATTAGATAAGTTAGCATAGTAATAATCAATAAATAATATAAAAACATACTACATGCATAAAATAAAAAGAGAATGAGAAACACAATTTAGACAAGTGTCTCATTCCTAAAAATAGCCAAGAATTTACTCATCCCATCCAAGTGACATAAATAAGACTATAAAAGCATACCATCCATAGATAATACAAAATCAATATAGGGTATAAATGCCACTTAATAAATGATATTAATAATAATAATAATAGAACTATATCATCTTAATAACTTAGCATTAAACTAATACTAGGACATATACTATTATAATTACAATTATTTACTTACCAATTCGTAATCATAATGTATCAGTAAATAAGTCATACTACAAGAAGCATTTCAATATTAACAATTGAATGAGCAATAAAAGAGGAAAATGCACAAGCATCAACCAATCAAGTCAAAGTCAATTATTAGATATGCACCACATAGTAATTCCCAATCAATCATTGAACAACCAACATTCAATATTAATTATTTCTAAGGAATACAAAGAACTAATCTCTGAAGTGAGGTTTCTTATTCTTCTATTAACATAAGGGAGGTTAAATTAATCTTACTAAGCACATTTGTAAACTCCAAATGCACATACACATAGGAGAATAACTCTGTAGAAGGCCCAACAGCTGCAGTGTTGGAACCTAAGCTCTGATACCAACTTATAATGTCTCCTAGGGATATCAATGGGTCTAAGGGACGTATCATTAACTCTTTAATGTTAATTAGATAATTTTAGCACAATGGATTGGTTAAACAAATATTAAAATTCATTTTTCAATATTTGTTTCATGACAAAGTCCTTTTAATTACAAATAAATTAAAATAAATTCAATAATTATTTAAATCTCTAATCCAAGGGCTGGAAAGGATTACTAACACCTTCTAGCAACATCACATATCCATTCCAATCCAATTCACACATAAATTCCACATCTAAATGCCATTTACATCTTAATCATGATTAATTAGTAATTAGTCTTCCAATTACGATACTTAACGACAATTAGCGAATAATTGATGGTACTTATTATAATTTCATTTGTTTATCACTTAACCATTGTTTTTCCAATGCCTAATTAACACCTCATAACATGTAAATTGGGTCTAATTACTATTTTTCAATTAATTAAACATAGTAATTATGAAAATGATTCCACGAGAACTAGTTAACTAGTAGTTCAATACTAACAACTAGTCTTGCACAAATTCAACACACAACCATGCCAATGAACCAAAAAGTGAACCTACACCCATTATACACATATTTAAGCATGCATGTACAGCAAAATAAAGTACTTTTGTATATCTGATTCGAGTACATAAACAAAGGATGTTTCAAATGCAATCAATACAACTAGTTAATAAACAATGCCAGTAATTCAATCAAACCAATCGTAGTGTGTTTCGAGGAACACAGAGGTGAAAGTAAAAATCTGTAAAATATAATTCTACAGCACAAGTAAAGAACCAATAACAGAGCATCTGGCTATACATTCATCTTTTACCAAAAACAGAGATTCGAATCCAAAAACTATTTGCCAGTTTCACTGCAAGGTACATAGTTTTCAATTGAACTTTCCAAATGCCAAATAAAGAGAGATATATGAATATTGTATCTCATGGAAATAATATCAGGGATCACTTATATTCATATGGCTGTATCTTTCCATCCATATACATTCCATTAAACAATCGAACAAATAAGTCAATTCTACTCATCCGAATTGATTAGTAATTCTAGGAATCACTAGAATATTTAGATCCACAGCTCGTAGAATAATTCAAATGAAATTCCAAATCTAAATAATATGTTTTATCATTCATATCATAGGTATATCTCATTCTAACATTTTGTCAAACACTTCATATGCAAAGTCACAAATCTACTCAAAACAATTCCATTGAAGGAGCTACAAATTGGAAATTGATCTAGAATTTCGGTAGACATTTCCCCAACACTACCAAGAAGATTTATCCTCACATTTTCACACACATTTAAATAATATTTATCATATATAAACATAAAAGTAACACTCAGGCATTTTTACAACCACTTCATGTGATAATTCTCCAAACTATGCCAAAGAGTCTGATCAAAGAACTAGTTTTCAAATAAAAGGTAAAAGCACCAAAGAGAAGTGTCTTAAACCATTCCGAGGATACTGCACCATAAAAATATACAGTATATAATGAAAAGGGGAATAAATATAAGCTCTGTATCAAAGGTACCAAATAATTATTTTCCCAAACAATTTGTGCACAAAATTCTAAAAACTAGTTTCCAATTCCTTCATAAAACTTACTTGCAGAAATAGATTGAATTCTATGAGAAATTTCTTCCACAAATAAATCATACGTTTAATCAAACATTTCATGTGCATCCATAAATAAATCATATCATATCCAAGTATATTAAATAAACATGAGATAAATCACTTATCTTATCAGTGCATAATTGGCATCATTCGGACCACATTCCACCTAGCCTTTGGTATTTCCAAGCCAGATCTCACTTTGACATGCCACCCCCAAGATGAGGCCACAGATCTAAAATAGAGGTGCATTGAAGAATAACTCAAGTATCAGCTTGAGAATCCAAAACTATATTCCTCACCACCTGCTTCCTCTTCGACTCCACTACCAGGTGCAATGGTAATCCAGACCCCCTAGGCCATCGAGATATCACCACCATTCACCATAAGTATTTATGTGTCAAGGATAAATCCAAGTAGTGGAAACAAAGGAACATCAAATGTATGAACAACCATAATAAAAAACAATCTAAAATAACCATGAAAAACAACCCCCAAACCAAGGATATCAAACATTATTTATAGACCAAAGAAGGTAATTCTAACTCAATGGGTCAAAATCAAACCATGGTAAGCCAACTTGAGTCAATTCAAGGGGGATAATTCAACCACAAGAGGTTGACTCTAATACAAACCAAGAAATTCAATTTTCAAGGAGAATGTCCCCAAGCCACTCCACCCAACACAAAATTAGTGAGATGAGGTGTCACACAAGCCAAGGCATCTTCCCAAAATAGAAAAGGGGGGTTACAAAAGGATTTACACAAAATTTACACTAATATTTACACAAGTATTTACACAAGCTGTTATAAAAACCACCAAAGGGGCTCAATAAACAAGTGTCACCCACCCAAACACTAAGGAGGCCCACAAAATCATGAATTAGGCTCAATAATACCAAGATAGGATAAATTAATCAAAACTTGGGTCATTTGTACAATGTTTGGGTGATCATCAATCAATAAAGCCACTAAGGAATAAATATGAACCAATATCAACCAAACAAGTTCTAAAGTTCTAGGAATGTCCCCATTCCCCCTCACATTGTGGATCTAGGCCTCCCATACTATTTTAGTGGTCGTCGATGTGCCAGTTGTTTTCATTAATTAATTATTTACAAAATAATAATAACGTCTCTAGGTCCTTAAAGACCATTTTTTTGGCACCTTGTGCCAAAATAATAAAAAAATTACAAATTACATATGTCTAGGGCTTAACACACTGGGTATTACATCCCCTCCCCCTTAAACCATGCATCATCCTCGATGCATAATACATACATGCTTTTACAACTTTCAAAGGGATCACTACCTTCAGTTTTCAAGTAGTATTTCTCGTAACCCCTCTTCCAAGAAACCACAATATTTCCCATTACGACTTTCCTGTCTCTCTCCACTGCCTATGGGATGTGACTCCCTTCACTTAACTTGTTCCTCAAGATATCTCCATCCCATTTTGTGTCTTCGTGTGTGAGACCCAAGACTAGTATCAAGGGTCAATATACAATTCCCATTACAGGGTCTTCAAATATCAACAAAGATACATTCACCTGAAAATCATATTTCAATCAACCATATGATTAACATTAGGTATACAAATGTACGATACATGATAGAAGAGTATTATTTAACTACTAAACCATGAACATAAAGATAGCATAAATCAATCACCATGGAACCTATACAAAATACAACAATATGTATAGCACATGAGAGAATACTTATCTCAAATTTTGGCAACTAGCTTCAACCAGACAATGTTCCTCCCATAAGAAGATCGCAATCAGTTTAGCAACTCTCAGAACTACCTCTTTTGAGAACCTCAATGCTTCCCACTATTACTTTCATGTCTTTCCTCAGTGCCTATGGGGTCACCGTCCCATTTCCTGGCTTCCTATGTGATAACATGGTCTAATAGAGTGATATGACATAAGCAAAAGGGTGACAATCCACCAGACTACCTCTCTGGAAATGGATACTAGACTACTCACAGGGGGAATCCAGGAACTCAATCCCAATAGCGAAACCATATTCTTCAACAAAGATACTTGAAATAGATATGCTTCTTTAGCAAGGATGCTTTTTCACATTCCCAACAGACACATGGTTAGCAGTAAACATAAATATTGTTTAATAAAATTCTTAAAATACATCTTTCAAAAAATAAATTTTCTAATTAATGACACGAAATACTTCAGTATATGCAAGGTACTCGAGATTAGATACCTCTTCAACAAATACTTGAAATGCGTCTAACTGAATCTTATTCTAATGAATTTCAATAATATGAAATGCATCTAATATACATGAAATATATTCAAATAAGTCGATCACATGATATGCATTACCAAGATGCTTTTGCATGATTTATCACTCAAATAATTTTCCTACAAGGATGCATGAAGTGTCACCACGATATTTTTCCAACAATATGCATGAACTATCACTATTATATTTCACAAGTATACATTTCAACAAAGTTATTTGATATACTACAAGGATACCCTTGCAAGATACTTTCAACAAAGATCACAAGGATAAATATTTTCAAAGATCGCTTAGATACTTTTGCATTTTAATGTAACAAGCAAAGCAAAGTTATATGCAACAGTTCTAATATAACTAAGAACCAAAAATTACATAAACACCTATTACTTTTCATCTCAACACAAAGCATAATTCTTCTTAGAGATCATGTAATGTCCCCATTCAAATAATTGCATAGCGGGAAAATTCCATCAATTCTACTAGTTCCCTAGGTTGGGTGGAAACATTGGGTAGTTAATAAGGGAGCTAATAAATGGTGTTTAGACATTAGAAGGAATAAATATGTATTTAATGGATTTAATTAAATTAATTCAAGTAAAAAATTAAATGGCTATGGAGAACGGAGACACATGGAGACTATGGGACCCACTCAAGCTAGAATTCCTATGTTAAATGGCATCCTCCTCTTGCAATATCGAATATATGGGAATCCTAATGTTTTGGATGGATTATAAGGTTAATATACTTGTCCATATACTTCATAGGTCTAATTTGAGATGAATTGTAACTTACATGGGGAGAGGAAGAGCCAAATGGGAGTTTCATGGACACTTGGCTAGATTCTCCTTACATTTATGACATCTATGATACCAATGATGGAGATTATATGATAGTTATGACACAATTCATATATGAAGGATTACATATGACATATATAACATGTCAGGCCTGAATAGAGAATCTTATATGGCGCTCATGGGAGTTGGAGAAGGCCAAGAGGCTCCTACTCGAACTTGGGAGAATAGGGAAGGTGAAGAGAGAGGCCACATGGCATAGCATGAGCAGCCACACCAATTTGAATTCACTTTGGTTTATGGATGGATTTGTAACATCAGAACACCAATAATTTTTATAAAATTCAGGGATCATCCATGAGAACTCCCTTTTGATCATTTGTGAAAATTGTTATTGTGAAGAGAGAGAGCTAGTGGATGACTAGTTCATGCCTTAGCCAATTTCGAGGGTGAAAGATTCCCATCCTAGTTGGTGTTTGGAGAGGCCACTCAAGTATTTCAAGGAGATTCAATGCAGTCATAATTTACAGGTGCAAGCTACAGTAGCTCGTGGACACATCAAGTTCAGCTTGTTCTTCCTTTCATCTCAAGTTTGATCACCATATTTCAGCTCTATGGAGTGAGGCACACTTGGTGAGCTATTCATCTCTTTGAGGGAGCTTCTCTTGATCCATTATTTTGTATTCCAATTTAAATTCTCTTATCCTTAATTTCATAAATATATCATGTCGAAATTCTAATAAATCTCATGTATTATTGCTCAATAATGAAGAAACAATGCCATTTCCCCACTATCTTGTTGTGCACCATTGTAATGCTAATGATTTTGAATTGGGAGAAGATATACATTGTCCATTAATAATTTTAATAATATAAATATGATATTTTCTTTATTCTCAAAAATTTCCAGGTCGAAATATCAAATGGTTGTATGGAAAAGTGATTATTAATGAGCAAGCAATGACCATTTCCCCACTACATTGATGTATGCTATGATAATGCTGATTATTTCAAGTGGGAGAATTTATATCTGATAAATTTATGATGAATTTAATTTCATTAATTTTCATTACAATTTTCATGTTCATTACTTGAGCATCGGAATCCATTTTACTCATTTTAATTGCATTGGGAGAAGATTTGGTGCCTTTCCCTCAAGGGTCGAAATTTTGATTTGGGAGTTGTTTGGGAGGGAGTCATAATAGCTTGTATAAACTGAACCATTATTCATATGGGATATTAAAAATTTCCCCCACCAATCCCCTCCCTCTGTTCATCAATTCGAATGACTTTGGGATCATTTGACAAGCCATTTCCGGCAATTCGGCCAGGGGGAATTAGAGCCCAATTTGCCAGTAAAGACTCCTAATTTGAACAGAACATTAAACAGGTTTTTAGAAGTAATTGGTGGGTCATAAAACATCCCTGGATATCATATTTACTTTATAATATCATTCATGTACATTCTGAGAAAATTTGGGAGCATTTGGGTCAATTTGGAGGTCTAGACATCAAAACTAGTTAAGGTCGAAATTGGGGAAAAAGTGGAAAAAATGGTCATTTAATAAAATTTCAAAAAGGGAAATTACAGTGGTATCATAGCATGATCTTGGAACCTGATGTGGTCTGATATTTATGAGTACAATAATTCAGGGACCACCATTATATATTGAAACCCAAAAGTGCTTTTGTTGAAGAGGAAAACAAAAAAAGTAGGAGAAGAAGGCAATTTTTAAGGAAACTATGACTAGGGATGAAAAGGGAACCTCATATGATGGTGAGGGGATAATATAAATCATGGAACCTATACTTGAAGAAATAACCAATAATATTATGAAAGGATTCAAATTTTTGGCTATCCAAATTTGGAAAAAATATATTGATTTTAAGAAAACCAAGGGAAAAATGCATCAGCTTGCTTGAAGTAGCAAAAGGAGAACACCCATGAACCACCTAGTTATGAAATAGGTGAAGTAGAAGAAGTAGTACATGAATAGGATCAAAATTCACTCCCAAGTGACTCCGAAAAATCTGAATAGACATCACATAAGTATGAAGAAGTTTATATTGAAAATACTGAAGATCATTTTGAGAGACATTCTACCTTGGATATGAAACAAAGAGAATATAATGATGGATGCTTGAACTATGAAGGAGTACCTACTAATGGGTTTTCACACCTCTATGTTGGTGACATATAAATCACTTTTGAAAGTTTTTATGCAATCCAAAATTCCATTAAACATGAAAATGAATACCTTGTAGTAGTTGAAGAAGAAACAAGATCAACTTCCCCATCACCGCCTGAGCTTCATGAAGTTGGTCCAAGCAAGAAGGAAGAATATGAGGAGGCTCATTTGAAAGAGCTTAATTTTATTGAATGGAAATTAAATAAGAATTAAAAGAAGATCCAAGAGGCCCTTAGCATACTCCATGACACTCAAGCATTGGTATCAAATTCTTGTTGGAGAGCTACTTCCTTGGAGGAGCCATCCTTCCTTGAAGACATGGAGAAGATTCAAAGAGCAATGTGCAACATCAAAGGTAATTTCATGTCTTTTATTTTTTATAGAAAAAATTTCATTTAGCTTATTGAATGGTTACATGAATCCTACTTGAAGAATAATGAATTTATTCATAAGCTCACAATTCAAAATGAGAAACTTCTTAAAAAGTTGCAAGACACTTGTTTTTCCTCCTATGTTTCAGATTGTCAAATGGTAGATTGTTTAAAGGATTCTCATGACATGGTGGATCATGAGAAATGTGGAAATTTGAATTTTATTGATGTGTTTGAATATGAACTTGAAGAGATCCAAACCCTTGATGTGGTGGAAGAGGAACTTGAATTGTCTCTTGATGAAGGTTATGCGATTTTTAAAGAAGAGCATGATTCCTCTACATTGGGACCAATCTATGACAAAGGTTTCACACTTTTGAAGGAGATACATGATACTACCCATATGGATCCTTCCCATGATGAAACTTCTATATTTTTTTATCATTTGGGTGAGTTAGTTCATTCTCCTACATCCTACAATTCCATGTTTTGCAACATTAGTCTGAATGAAGTATGGGTGAAAGGGTTCTTTTTTATGGTTCCACATGAGGAGTATGGAACTCCTAGATATACTTTTTATGATGACATTGTTGGATCACATTATTATTCACATTTGTGGTAGCTTCCTTTGTTAATTTATGATGATGCACATCTACATGGATGCACCTATGATATGCATTTGAGTCACTTGAAGACTCATGGTTTCTCTTGCTCAACACTTGGTTCATTTGATGTTGGAGGAACTTCATCCAACACTTGGATGAATAAATTTATGATTGGAGAAAATTTTTGTTTCCAGATACATACTCTGTTATATATTTATGATTCTCTCCTTCATGGATGTATGGATGAGACTACTTTGAGTCATTTGAAGTCTCCTTGTTTTTTTTACTCTTTATTTGGTTCAGATTTTGGTGGAGGTTCTTCATTCACTCCTTGGATTAAAGAACACATGGCTGATTATATTGATGCACATTAAATATCTTTGGAGCAGCATTATGGGACATGGGATCCTCACCTATGTAATTGGAGAATATTTGATTGGTCACTTGAAGCTTGTATGCACTTGGAAAATGGTCTACTTACTTGGAGGTATAAGCACTTTCATGATTTTTTTGATGAGGCGCCTCCTTGATGTACATTTTTATTATGTTATTGTGTACTTTGATGATATATATTATGTACTCATGATATTTGGAAGAATGCATACAAAAAAATGGGATCCCAAAATTTTCTTTCCTAATTGTATGGGTTGGAGAGCACTCTTAATTGTTCAAGAGTGCAATACAAGCAATGGGACAGTATATTGATGGATTTCATCACCGGTTTGCCAAAATATTTGGACGAGTATTACATATATGTGGTAGTGGATAGATTGACTAAGTTTTCTCATTTATTTTTTGTTACATCCTCTTTTAGTGCTGCACAAGTGGTTGACCCTTTTTTCAAAGAAATCTTCAAATTGCATGGGCTCCCTAAGAGCATTGTGAGTGATAGAGATGGTAGATTCATGAGTTCTTTTTAGCAAGCAATTTTCATGTTGGTGGGCACTAAGTTGACTCCAAAAACAAGCTACCATCCCAAAATTTATGGACAAATAGAGAGGGTGAATAAATGGTTGGAAGGGTACCTCCGAAGCTATGTGGGAGAACAACAAAAATCTTGGACAAAATGGCTACACTTGGGTGAGTTTTGCTATGACGCCACCTTTCACATGTCAATAGGGATGTCTCCTTTCAGAGAATTATATGTTTATGATGCACTTAGATTTTTTGATATGATATTTGGTTATAGTAGAGATTCAAAAGCTAAATATTGGGTGGAAGAAATCCAAGAAATTTTCAAGCTTTTAAAAGACAATTTACAGGTTACCCAAAATCGGCAAAAAAAACATGCGGATAAACATAGACAGGAAAGGACATTTCAGGTTGATTATTTAGTGTATTTGAGGTTGCATCCATACAAACAAACATCTCTCAAATGTAATGGAGCAGAAAATCTAAATCCAAGATACTATGGGCCCTACAAGGTAATCCAGGAGATTGGAGAAGTAGCATATGAGTTGGAACTTCCGAAAGGGAGTAAAATTCATAATGTATTTCATGTTTCTTGTCTCATGAAAGATACTGGTAATAAAATTGCCATTTCATATACACTCCCTCCTTTGGATGATGAAGGAGAGCTCCCACTTATTCCGGAAAAGTTTTTGAAGACAAGGGAGAGAAGATTGAGGAGTAGAACAATCAAAGAATACTTGGTGCAATGCAAGGATCTACCAAGTGAAGATCCCACATGGGAAGAAGAGAATATTTTGCAGCATCCAAATATGAAATTTATTGAGTGAAATAAATATTGGTTGGGGAGGACTATAATGTTCTCATTCAAATAATTGCATAGCAGGAAAATTCCATCAATCCTACTAGTTCCCTAGGTTGGGTGGAAACATTGGGTAGTTAATAAGGGAGCTAATAAATGGTGTTTAGACATTATAAGGAATAAATGTTTATTTAATGGAGTTAATTAAATGAATTCAAGTGAAAAATTAAATGGATTTGGAAAATGGAGACACATTTAGACTATGGGACCCACTCAAGCTAGAATTCCTATCTTAAATGGCATCCTCCTTTTGCAATCTCCAAACTATGGGAAGCCTAATGTTTTTGGATGGATTATAAGGTTAATATACTTGTCCATATACTTCATATATCTAATTTGTGATGAATTGTAACTTACATGGGGAGAGGAAGAGCCAAATGGAAGTTTCATGGACACTTGGCTAGATTCCCCTTACATTTATGACATCTATGACACCAATGATGGAGATTCTATGATAGTTATGACACAAGTCAGATCAAATGGATTACATCTGACATATTTGACATGTCATTCCTGAATAGAGCATATTATAGCGCGCTCATGGGAGTTGGAGAAGTCCAAGAGGCTCCTACTCAAATTTGGGAGAACAGGGATGGTGAAGAGAGAGGCCACATGGCATAGCATGAGCAGCCACACCAATTCGACTTGGATTTGGTTTATGGATGGATTTGGAACATTAGAAGACAAATAATTTTTATAAAATTAATGGATCAGCCATGAGAAGGCCCTTTTGATCATTTGTGAAAATTGTTATTGTGAAGAGAGAGAGCTAGTGGATGACTAGTTCATGCCTTAGCTAATTTCGAGGGTGAAAGATTCCAATCTTAGTTGGTTTTTTGAGAGGCCACTTAGGTATTTCAAGGAGATTAAATGGAGTCATAATTTATAGGTGCAAGCTACATAAGCTCGTGGACATATCAAGTTCATCTTGTTTTTCCTTTCATTTCAAGTTTGCTCACCATATTTCAGCTCTATGGAGTGACGCACACTTGGTGAGATATTCATATCTTTAAGGGAGATTCTCTTGCTCCAGTATTTTGTATTTTGATGTAAATTATATTATATTTAATTTCATAAATATCTCAGTTCGAAGGCCAAGAAATATCATGTATTATTTCTCAATAATGAAGAAACAATGCCATTTCCCCACTACCTTGTTGTAAACTCGTGTAATCTTGATGGATTCGAATGGATGTATAAAATATTGATGATTAACAAATGAATAGACTGTAATTAAAGTATATTATTGGTTTCATGTTTATTAACTGATAATTTGTGGCCATTGGGTCGAATTTCATAGCAATTGGAGCAAACTACACCTCATTTCCCCAAGGGTCCAAAACTAGTTTTTTATATCTGATTCAAAGAAGTGATAAAATCCATGGGATGTCTATTGGTTATTCATATGATTCTTTGATAATTTATTAAACACATCCCCTACTTAAATTTAATAATTCAAGTGGGTTTCTGCACATTTGCGAAGCCATTTCTACCACTTACCTTGGGGGGATTTGAGCCCAAAATTGCCACTAAAATCGTCTATCTTGTTCAGAATTTAGTACATACTTGTAGAAGTGATTGGGGGGGAATAATACATCCATTAACATAATAATTAAGTTATTATATCATTCATACACCTTCTCTGAATATTTGGGAGCACTTGGGATGATTCGGAGACCAAGACACTAAAACTAGTCAAGAGCCAAAATTGTGAAAAAATGGGAAAATTGGGCATTTTGGTAAAAATTTAAAAAAAGGGACATTATATATCACTCAAAAAGACATTATTCATCAACTAATATCAATCTTACAATGACCCTCATGCATACATCATCCATAAATACATCGACCATCAATTCATAATATCTCAACCTATATCAATCATATATTGATCATGTAATATCAATTAAGGACAACCATACATGCATCAACTAACCATAAGAGAATCAATCATAGTACATCAATAAAAGCACATCAACCACAATACATCAACCATCATACATCAATTAGAATACATTAATCATAACACATCAATTAGAATACACAATCAGAATACATTAACTAGGATTCGTTAAGAAAAATATAATTATCATAATACACCAATCATAATACATAAACCAACATACATCAAATGGAATACATTAATAAAAATACACAATCAGAATACATCAACCAAGATTCATCAAGCATAATACAATGCTCACAATACATCTATCAGAATACATCATCCATAAGACATCAACCAAGATGCATCAATCATACACATAAAAACCAAGGACAACCAATAATAGGCATACATATCATGTTGACAATGTCATACAGGTATAAACCATTAATCAACCAATTTCAATCAATAACATCCAATAGAAACCAATAATATCAAACAACATACATCAACTATAGAAATCATATCGAGTAGTTATTATTTATCATAACATTACATAGAATAATTAGCACATGATGATATATATAATAATACATTACATTACTAATGCAGGTCGGATCAACCATAGCGAACCCAACCAGCACCTCCAGGATCTAGTGGCTCCTACAATTAGAAGGACTACCAAATTTATCCCTCAGCCAAATTCTTCACTAAAATCACCTTCCTACAACTTTGGCTCTGCACAGGGATTTCCGCAATTTTATCTTCGTAATGGATTTCCACACATCGGATGCAGGATTCCCTATCAACTTCTCAAAGTTGCTCCCCCGCAACTTTCCTTCCGCAACAGCTTTTACGCAAGCGGGTTGCGAGGTGTGGGATGCTTGATGCGCAACCAACTTTCCAAAGTTTCTCCCTAACAACTTTCCTTCCGCAACATCTTTTCTACAAGCGGGTTGCAGGATGCAGGATGTGGGATGCACGACCAACTTTCCTCCCGCAACTTTTCCTACGCAATTTCTTTCCACCATCTGATATTTGCGACCTTCTCCACGATATTCAATATACTATTGGGCATAGATCTCATAGATATTTTTAGATACTTGATCACATTCACAACTTTCATTGCGAATCTCTCTTGGACCGTCACATCTCTATCTGTATACTCAATCTCCACCATTCATTCTCTGCAATAAAATGGTTAAGTTAGAAAACCTGCATGTTGTGTCGATTGATCAGAGAATCGATCAATCCAGCCTGTGATCTCTAAGATTCACTAGCCTAACACTTCTATGCATACATTTACAACCTATTTCATCCATTCAAGCAACAATATAACACTTGAAGCAATAAATTCACAGAAATACATAGATGTTCAAAAGACCACCGAAGTCGGCTCTTCACGAATACACAGCTCAAATCAGTTAATACATCTAGGCTAATAATGCCTCTATCACATAGCTAATCCTTTTATTAATCACACACGCAAAAACACAGTTCGGATCTCTTCTTCAGTTTTCCCAAAACATTTACAAGCGGAACCAGACGTTGTTATGTCCGTCTTTCTGCAAATTTCACAATCCTAATACTGAAGAGTAGAACCCTTCTCCCTTCTCTAAGCTCCCTATTTAAGCTAAACTATAACCTAAGACAAACAAAACAGAGCATGATGAAAAACGTCTATGTCACAAACAAACAACCTACGGCTTGATCTCCATGCAGGGAGTCATGATCTGCCATCACTCCTACTAGTGCTAACAAACTATGACTCATCAAAACAAACAAACCAAAAATATGCCACAGCATGTGACCAACTCATCACATTTTTGGCATGCCACGATGTTCCTACATCAAACTCCTCAACTTGAAACTCTTCATGGCTCCTTTCCATGAGCTCCCTTCCTGTTGTTTTTATGTAGGATTACAGTATAGACCCAATTTACAAAAACTGGGTAGTGTTCTCATTTTGAACAGTCCCTTCAGCCATGTTTTCCATCACTGTGTTGGTAACAGGTCCTTTTGTTCTACCAGATGTTCAAACTTCATTAGATAATCAGAATCCTCCTTCCTCTGACTTGTAAACAAATTGTCAACAAGTTCACCTTCATGTGCATATATACAATTCATCCTCCCTGATACAACATTAGACATAAAACTCATTAGCATAATTATGCATGATATCCAAGAATTATCTACTTGAAGTATTTGGCCTTCTTCCCTTTTTCTTGTTACTGTTGCATCCCTATCCTTGATAATTTCAGTAACCATGCACTTCCCATTATTGTTAATGACTTCATACTGCCCTTCCTCCATCAATGCCATACTTGCATTGGACATTTCCTGTTGATCTTTTTTGTCCTTTAGCCAACCACTGCACACCATGTTAGTCAATTAAACCTCATTATCATTTGCTTCAGCTTTCCAATCAGTTAGCATTTTCTTATCTGTCATCATTAGCAACTGATTATTAACCTCTTCTTGCTTACCCTTGAATGGATGAAGAGTATTATTCTTCCCATTCATTTCAAAGGAATAGACATTCCTCTTACCCTCATGCATTGCATCCCTATCAAACTGCCAAGGTATACCCAATAAAACATGACAAGCATCCATCTCAATAATGTCACATCTTACCTCATCCTGATAGCTTCCAATCTAAAACTTTACCTGGCACCGTTCTCTCACAAGAACTTGATGACCTTTCTCCATCCATGCAACCCTGTAGGGTTCTAGATGTACTGTCTTCCTCAACTTTAGTTTGTCCACCATCTCTGTAGACACCAAATTATCAGTACTACCACTATCAACAATTAATTTATGACACTTACCTTCAACCTTGCAACCTGTCTTAAATAGTCTCCTCCTTTGGACTGACTCATTAGTTACGTTCCTCATCAACAAGGCTTCACCTTGTTCAAGGTAATTCTCAGCCACCTCTAATTCCTTTGGAGCTTCAGGTTTACCTTGCACTACTTGTGCTCCTCTCTCTCTGGCAACATTTTCTGGATAGTCCCATCACATGTGACCTAGATGTCCACATGTTTAACACCTCGTCCACCTCTTCCCCTACATCTTCCTCTTGAAGAATTCCTTCCACCTCTTTTCTCACTATTTCTTTCAAGTTGTACTTGCTGGTTTGAACTCCTAGATTCACCCTTCTGCTAATGTTCCCTTCCTCCAGAGCCTCTCACCTTTTCTTTCTGACTCTGCTTCCTCATCAGCTTCTCCTCGGCCTTCAAAGCAACTTGATATGCTTCTTCAACAGATATTAATGACAACAAACTTAGTTCATCTTGTATATCAAACCTTAGACTGTTTACATACCTGGCAACTTTCTCAATTGTATCCTCTATATGGCCTGATCTAATATTCACCTTATAAAATTCCTCAGTAAACTCCCTAACTGTCATTGATTTATGTTTAATATTTTGCAGTTGTCTAAACAAAACTAACTTATAATCTTGAGGAAGAAATTTACCTCTAAACTTAGTTGTCATTCTACTCCAGCTATTAACCTTGCTTTGTTCTTCAATATTCTCTCCTCCTGCACACCATCCCACCACAAGGATGCATGTCCTCTTAACTTTGTGACAGCAAATCTTACTTTCTTATCCTCTTTCACTTCGGCAAAATCGAAGTTCTTGTTCATCGCATTGATTCAGCCAATCAGTTCTTCTTGATTCAAGCTTCCACTGTAGAATGGCACATCTGCTCTTGAGCTAGAACTCACACCAAAGATTGATTTCAGTATTTTTACTTCAGGAGTTTCAGCAGTTGTCTCCTCCTCCTTTTAACATACCTCTTCATCACTTGTGTCTCCAGTGTGCTCATGAGGTCTGGGAGCCTCTAAGCCTTCCAGTCTTGCCCTCAAAGTTCTTATCTCCTCTCTCAGGTCTTCATTGTCAACAGGTCTTCCTCGCCTGCCCCTACCTCTTCCAACTATGATATCCATATACTGGCACAACAAATCACTTCTGGACATAATTTTACTGTCAGTTATATTTTTTTTTTTAATTTGTTAGTAGCACAGGCGTAAGCTCAATCATTTTTTTCATTCAAGAAAACAAAATTCCAATCTCAATGACTAACAATCCTTAATATTCAAAAATAAAGACTATCACTATCCCTCTTTGATACCAAAAATAATGCAGGTCGGATCGACCATAGCCAACCCATCCAGCACCTCTAGGATCTGGAGGCTCCTATAATTAGCAATACTACCAAATTTATCCCTTGGCCAAATTCTGTGCTAAAATGATCTTCCCGAAACTCTTTCTCCGCACAAGGATTTCTGCAATTTTATCTCCACAACGGATTTCCACGCGCGGGATGCGGGATGCCCGATCAGCGTCTCAAAGTTGCTCCCTCGTAACTTTCCTTTCACAACAGCTTTTCTGCAAGTAGGTTACGAGATGCAAGATGCACGACCAACTTTTCAAAGTTGCTCCCCCGCAACTTTCCTTCTGCAACATACTTTCTGCAAGTGGGTTGCGGGATGCAAGATGCGCGACCAACTTTCCAAAGTTTCTCCCCCGCAACTTTCCTCCCGCAACTTTTCCTCCGCAATTGTTTTCCACCTTCAGATCTTTGCGGCCTTCTCCACAACCAGAATTCTACTCTTTGGCACGAATCTGACATATCTTTGAAGATCCATTATCGCCTACGCAACTTTCTTTGTGGATCTCTCCTAGACCGTCAGATCTCTTTCTGCGTACTCAATCTCCACCATTCATTCTCTGCAATAAAATGGTTAAGGCAGAAAACCTGCTTGTTGTGCCAATTTATCAGAGAATCGATCAATCTAGCTTGCGATCTCTAAGATTCACTAGCATAACACTTCTATGCATACATTTACAACCTATTTCATCCATTCAAACAACAATATAACACTTGAATCAATAAATTCACAGAAATGCACAGATGTTCAGAAGACTGCCGAAGTTGGCTCTTCACGAATACACATCTCAAATCAGTTGATACATCTAGGCTAAAAACACCTCTATCACATAGCTAATCCTTCTATTAAGCACACACGTAAAAACACAGTTCGGATCTCTTTTTTGGTTTTCCCAAAACATTTACAAGCGGAACCAGACGTTGGTATGTTCATCTCTCTGCAAATTTCCCATCCTAATACTAAAGAGTAGAACCCTTCTCCCTTCTCTAAGCTTCCTATTTAAGCTAAATTTTAACCTAACACAAACAAAAAAGAGCATGAAAAAAACGTCTCTATCATAAACAAACAATGTATGACTTGATCTCCAGGCAAGGAGTCATGATCCGCCATCACTCCTACATGTGCTAACAAACTATGACTCATCAAAACAAACAAACCAAAAATATGCCACAACATGTGACCAACTCGTCACATTGTTGGCATGCCATGATGATCTTGCATCAATTACTAATTATTTGTGCATAGAACACTACTTATCAATCAAACTAAATACACAGTCACCTCAAACAACCAAACATCCTACCACCAAAATCTTCTAATATTATACAATAAAACAATTACTAGTTGTACAACACACTATCATACACTCATACCATAGACCATATTTACTACTACTATGTATTATATACATACACACGTTTTTGTTTACATATATATTATAATTATTCAATCATATATCATATTATTAGTAATCATATACACAATGTATTAGCCATATAACCTATATATTCCATATTTAATATACTCATAGAATTATTATGTTATACCATAATATCAATACAATTATAGCAATAATTGCATAACCCAATAATATCATATTAGATACGTATTATAACATATATATACTAACATAACAGTCTTGATCACACTATACTTCCTAATATTTCTAAACTCTGAAATACTTCCAAGCACTTTCAAATATTCTCAAACACTACCAAACACTTCCATATACTTCCAAACACCTCCAAACACTCAAACACTTCCAAACACCTCCAAACTTTATACTTATGTCATTACATAGGTTCACCTCTATACATATAGTATATCCACAATATTACATACTTGTAATACTAATAACGATTACATATAATAAAATACATATTATAGTATATACAAACATACAAGCATTCATATATATAATAATGCATCTATTCTTATATATAACTTCAACAACCATACATATCACCCATATCATATTTATACATATTTATGTCAATGTCATATATATAATATTATCTTACACTACAATACTACTTACTTATACACAAAATTAAATAAATAATATTAAGAGAAGACAAGTGGCTCATTTCCTCCAAAAATAGACTAGGAGTTTCATCTCCATAAGTAAAATAATTAAAATAAAAGAGAATATGAACCATTAGAGACAAGTGGCTCATTCTCCTCCAAAATAGATAAGGAGTCACATCTACATAAACAAAAAAAATAAAAATAAAAGAGAATATGAACCATTAGGGGACAAGTGGCTCATTTTCTCTACTCAATAAATAAATTAGTAAGATAGGTAGTATAATAATAATGTTACCACTAACCCCAAAATAAATTAATTAAATAATAGAATACAAAAATATCCCATAACTATGCTTACCTCCAAGTGGCAATTCCACCACTAACTAATTAGATAAGTTAGCATAGTAATAATTAATAAATAATATAAAAACATACTACCTGCATAAAATAAAAAGAGAATGAGAAACACAATTTAGACAAGTGTCTCATTCCTAAAAATAGTAAAGAATTTACTCATCCATGTAACCATGACCATCCAAGTGACATAAATAAGACTATAAAACCATACCATCCATAGAGAACACAAAATCAATATAGGGTATAAATGCCACTTAATAAATCATATTAATAATAATAATAATAGAACTATATCATCTTAATAACTTAGCATTAAATTAATACTAGGACATATACTATTATAATTACAATTATTTACTTATCAATTCATAATCATAATGTATCAGTAAATAAGTCATACTACAATAAGCATTTCGATATTAACAATTGAATGAGCAATAAAAGAGGAAAATGCACAAGCATTAACCAATCAAGTCAAAGTCCATTATTAGATATGCACCACATAGTAATTACCAATCAATCATTGAACAACCGACATTCAATATTAATTCATTCTAAGGAATACAAAGAACTAATATCTGAAGTGAGGTTTCTTATTCTTCTATTAACATAAGGGAGGTTAAATTAATCTTACTAAGAACATTTGTAAACTTCAAATGCACATATACATAAGATAATAACTCTCTAGAAGGCCCAACAGTCGCAGTGTTGGAACCTAAGCTCCGATACCAACTTGTAATGTCCCCTGGGAATATCAATGGGTCTTAGGGACATATAATTAGCTCTCTAACATTAATTAGATCATTTTAGCACAATGAATTAGTTAAACAAATATTAAAATTCATTTTTCAATATTTGTTTCATGACAAAGTCCTTTTAATTACAAATAAATTAAAATAAATTCAATAATTATTCAAATCTCTGATCCAAGGGCTGGAAAGGATTACTAACACCTTCTTGCAACATCACATATCCATTCCAATCAAATTTAGACATAAATTCCTCATCTAAATGTCATTTACTCTTAATCATGATTAATTAGTAATTAGTGTTCCAATTACAATACTTAACGACAATTAGCGCATAAACAAATATTAAAATTCATTTTTCAATATTTGTTTCACGACAAAGTCCTTTTAATTACAAATAAATTAAAATAAATTCAATAATTATTCAAATCTCTAATCCAAGGGCTGGAAAGGACACCTTCTTGCAACATCACATATCCATTCCAATCAAATTTAGACATAAATTCCTCATCTAAATGTCATTTACTCTTAATCATGATTAATTAGTAATTAGTGTTCCAATTATGGTACTTAACGACAATTAACGCATAATTGATGGTACTTATTTTAATTTCATTTGTTTATCACTTAACCACTGTTTATTAAGTCCAATGGCTAATTAACACCTAATAACATGTAAATAGGGGCTAATTACCACTTTCTAATTAATTAAACATAGTAATTATGAAAATGTTTCCACAAGAACTAGTTAACTAGTTGTTCAATACTAACAACTAGTCCTGTACAAATTTGACACACAACCATGCCAATGAACCAAAAAGTGAACCTACAGCCATTATACACATATTTAATCATGCATTTACAGCAAAATAAAGTACTTTTGCATATCTTATCCAAATACATAAATGAAGGATATTTTAAGTGCAATCAATACAACTAGTTAATAAAGACTGCCAAGAATTCAATCAAAGCAATCATACCGAGTTTCGTGGCATAGAGAGGTGAAGGTACATATATGGAAAATAGAATTCTGCAGCACAAGTAAAGCACCAATAACAGAGCATATGGCTGTACATTTATCTTTTACCAAAAACAGAGATTCAAATCCAAAAACTAAGTTTGCCAATTTCACTTCAATGTACATAGTTTTCAATTGAACTTTCCAAACGCCAAATAAAGAGAGGTGTATGACTATTGTAGCTCATGTAAATCATATCAGATATCACTTATAGTCATATATCTGTAGCTTTCCACCCATATGCATTCCATTAAACAATCCACAAAATAAGTTAATTCTACTCATCCGAATTGACTAGTAATTCTAGGAATCACTAGAATATTTAAATCCACGGATCGTAGAATAATTTAAATGCAATTCCAACTCTAAATAGCATGTTTTATTTTATAATATAGGTATATCTCATTCTAACATTTTTTCAAGCACTTCATATGCAAAGTCACAAATCTACTCAAAACAATTCCATTGAAGAAGCTAGAAATTGGAAATTGATCTAGCATTTCGGTAGACATTTCGCCAACGCTACCAAGAAGATTTATCCTCACATTCTCACACACATTTAAATATTATTTATGAGATATAAACATAAAATTAACACTCAGGCATTTTTACAAACACTCCATGTGATAATTCTCCAAACTATGCCAAACAGTCCGATCAAAGAACTAGTTTTCGAATAAAAGGTATAAACACCAAAGAGAAGTGTCTTAAACCATTCCGAAGATACTGCACCATCAAAATGCACAATATATAGTGAAAATGGGAGGAAATATCAGTTATGTAGCAGAGGTACAAAATAATTATTTTCCCAAACAATTTGTGCACAAAATTTCAAAAACTAGTTTCCAATTCCTTCATAAAATTTACTTGCATAAATAGATTGAATTCTAAGAGAAATTTCTTCCACAAATAAATCATACGTTTAATCAAAAATTTCATGTGCATCCATAAATAAATCATATCATATGCAAGTAAATTAAATAAACATGAGACAAATCACTTATCTTATCAATGTGCAACTGGCATCATCGGGACCACATTCCACCCAGCCTTTGGCACTACCAAGCCAGATCTCACTTTGATAGGCCACCCTCGAGATGAGGCCACAGATCCACAATAGAGGTGCAATAAATAATAACTCGAGTATCGGCTTGAGAATCCAAAACTCTATTCCTTGTTGGAGCAACCCACCAACAAAGCCTCGTCAACAGGGGTTCCCACTCTGTTGACGCCCAACCAATGCGATCTCCCTAAGCACCAGCCCAAACAGGTTTGACGCTGCCCAAAAACACCCACAGAGCGGATGAAGTCTCACCTAAGATGTTGAGGGAGATATTTTGGAACCAAGTTTCTAGTAGTAAGAAGGGAGAGCATGGAATTAATGATTGAACTTCATAATCAACAGATACTCCAGAGACAGTTTTATCAGAATCGCATTATTCATCACATATATGTTGGCATAACTAGTAGATCACTAACAGATCGCATTACTTCATTCATCGCAGCAATAACATTCATTCATATAATAGATACAGTAACCATCCATCATTGTCATTGTAGAGCATAAAGACAAAAAATAAATAAGAAACAAGATCACTTTAGGGCAACATTCGTCATATCATATTACTTCTGCACAACAGATCCAAATCATACAGTACTTTTCCACAACATGAGAATGATCACAACCCAAGACTCAATAGCTGGTCAAAACAGACAGAGCCAAAATTTCTCAAGAACAAAATGAAGCGACAAGGTCACATATCACAAAATAGATTGATCGATTGATCTTTTGCGTCCATGATATTCCTTTACAATTGCAATTCTAATTCTATATATAGTCTTGCGCCTTTACATCCAAGGTCCACTTCTAACTAACTTCTAACAAACTAGTGACCTTGTTGAGCCTCATTTTGTTATCATTTTTGGCGATTAAATAACACATTTAAACACATATTTTATTACCTTTAGTATATTTTATGTTATGCAGACCATTATTTTAGCACAATGTAAGAACAAATTTGATGTTATTTCCGCTTTGGTTATTAATATCAATTTTATGATTTTATTAACTCAAATTCATATTATTCAAAGAATTTTTTATGTATTATCTGATATGTATATTCGTTTGCATATTTTATAGTTAATTTGGGCAAATTAACACCAAAACGCATTCAACCTTCCTTTCGCATAACACATTTAGCTCACAATCCAGTCTGGCGTCCAGCCCACGATCCAACTTGGCGTTAAGCTCGTCATCCAGCCGTTGCGCGAGATTTGTTGATCATTTTCCATGTGTGCCCTATATTGATGCACTACACATCTAGTTTACAGTTTAGTGTTCCGTTTAGCCTGTCGTTCAGCTCACTCATCAGCCTGCGCGATGTCCATAATTGGTTTTGAGCATTTAAACATAAAACAGTTGTAAATCTCCTTAGCTAGCCATCACACCAACTATCTCTGTGTTGGACTGATGCATTTAATTCATATTCTGGAAGGTTCACCACCTAGCTGCTCATCATCCATGCATTCAAAGAGGTGGGCATTTGTTGTTTACTCATGGTCTCCTCTAATTTAATGTTAAATTATCACAAGTTATGCGTTTAAGGGACAGAACAGCCTGCGTTTCAGAAGATAGACTGTGTCGCCACCCCTGCTCTCCACAACCTGCATGCTCGCGCTGATAAGGGACCTGCATTCCAAAACCTGTTGTTGTGTACAAACCTGTGCTCAACACCAATCCATTCTCCACGCTTAGGAAGGGATTCACGCCACGCTGAAGAGGATATACCCGCGTTGTAGAAACCTGTCCATGCAAAAGATGGAGTAGACTTGTCACGTTATGGCACGATCACGCTGAATGAAGAGCCATACCATGCATTGGTTGTAAATCAATAATGTTCTTTAAAGATTTCCTAAAATTAGAGAGCAGTCGATATTTAGGGTCGACTTGCTCATCTATTATGTAAAACTATATATATATATATCAGTCTCTGATTGAAGAGAAAGTTAGTCAGGAGTTAGTCAGATCCAGAGTTAGTCATAGTTGTTAATCACTGTAATTCTGTTTTTGAATTTGAATAAAGAGTTGTATACATTGCTGCTGAAGATTGTTTTCGAGTAGGAGTTAGCAGACTTCACCCCTGATTGTTGGGAGGGCCCCTCATCAACCAGAGGTTCATTAGCTTAGTTTTACTTCAGTTCTTTCTTTTCTATTGTATTTAATTTAATTTAATTTCTAGTTGTTTTCATTAGATGTTATTTTATTTCCTACATTGTGTTTAACTTAATTTCTTTTCAGTAGTTTTACAAGCAAATGCTATTTTATTTCCTGTATTGCATTAGTTTAGTTTCATTTTAGTAATTAAATAAGTAGATGCACACATAGTCTTGCTTTCAGTTATTTGCTTCCAGTATTTTGTTTTCAGTCATTTCCTTTCAGTCTTTTTGTTTTCAGTTAGTCATTTCATAAACTATTCTACTTGTCTAGTTAGTCATTTCATTCCAGTATTGTTTTCAGTTTATTAGTTTCAGACAAGTAGAATAGTTTATTTCCATTTGAACTTAGTTTTGGTTAGTTATGAATTGCTTTCAGTAGAATAGTTTATTTCCAATGTAGTCTTGTTTATTCATTTCCTGTTATGAATTTATTAATATAGAATAGTTTGTTTTCATTTAAATTCAATTTTGTTTATTTATTTTCTGTCATGAATTTGTTTAAGGTATTTCCCAGTTTATTCAAGTTAAACTCTAGTTTATTAATTAGTTTATAATGCAATGTTTTCTTTTTGTTTATAGTATTAGTGTGAAGTTAATTTGTTGGTTAAATAGGTGTGTTTATTAAATCTATGCATTATGTTTAGAATTGCATAACTTCATCTGAAGAATTAGTTCATTTAGGTGATTTTTTACCATTTTTACTGTACGGACCGCCATTTGGACTGTATGTCCAGTCTATCTTTCAGTCACCTTTTACAAACCTGCTGTTCAATCTGTTATTTAACCCTCAGTTCTATTTTTACTATTTTTATGTATTTTTCATATTATTTCTAGTTTTTTCTACTAGCATTTGGATTATGTTTGTAGTTAGTAGTTTTATTGAAGCATTTGGATTAAAGTTTGGTTGTTCTAAGTTATTAATTAACGTTTTGTCATTTTTCTTAAGTTGTGTTATTCTTCGAATATTAAATACTGATTTTATTTTACTATTGTTTTATGCCATGATCATCTTCATTTGCATTTAGATTTTAGGGTTAGATGCACTATTTTTAAGTTAAGTTATTTATAATCATAGGAATCGTTCTTGTTTTTATGTGTGTATTGAAAAATAGAATTTAAATATCCTTATTAAGTTTTCTAGTTGCTTATGTTTATTATATTTATTAAGTTTTATACTTGCTTGTTTCAAAGTTTTATCTTTATTAAGTTTTCTACTTGCTTTTTCAGTTTTCTATTCTTTATAAGATAAGTTGTCTTTTACCCAAGCCTTCTGCTTAAAGAGTAGTTGGTAATTTGTCAGATCCGTTGTTATAATTTCTTTTTATGTATGAGTTAGTGTCTGAAGTTATAAGTATTATTGTTTATGTCTTTCTTTTCAGTAGATGTTTAGAATTTGATATTCCAGTCCAGTTCAATTATTTAGATAATTTTAGGAGTTTGACTCAGTTTTTTATCTTTCGATCTTTTGTTTATTAAAATATATCCACGACACCCTGGGCACACCCTAGGATCCTTTTTACCTTTGCATATATTTTGTATCAACTCTAAGCTTATCAATCCCGGTTGATAATTGAATATTAGGTGTATTAATCTAGTTGATACAACACCCAACATACCTATATCCAGAAAATGTGGTCAATCGGTAAAAAATTGCATAAAGAATTCCAAAAATGGTTATTCTTCTGCCTATCGCGTTGTTGCGGTCCTTCGAGGTGGGGTGTGATCTTATGCAGCCTCCGTGGTGTCGCACAAGTCACTTACCCAATACCTCTTCCAACAGGCCCCCAACACAATCTTGTGGCTTGTCCTCAAGACATGTGAGGTTGACAGGGTGTACTCCGTCGTCTTGGTCTTGAAGTCCTCGAAGTACTGCGATATCTCTCGAACCTAGAGCTGAACACATTCTATTGTGTTCCGACAATTTAGCAAGTCCTACTTCAGTGGGTGATCCTCACGGGGGCGTCACCCAGGGACCAATATGATATCACGTCTGTTCATATTGGGGGGGTTAAAAATCAAAAAAATACAAGGCAATATATTGGTGGTATATTAGGGGTTAAAAGGGTTTTTTTTAACTATATAAATATGCAATATGTTGGGGGATATTTTATTCCACAATCATGCCCGTTCCCTTCACCAGTACTCCACCATAAGCCTGCGTGGTTCCTGCGTGCACCCTGCCTATGCTGCATAGGGTTTCCACTGTAAGCCTGCATGGTGCCTGTGTGCACCTTGCGTGTGCTGCATAGGTTTTTCCTATGGTTTTCTCCATCATTTTTTCTTGGGTTTTCTCCATCCTGTTTTTTCTGGATAACGAGGTCATTTTTTCAAATCATAGCAGTGTTGGTCCTTAGGTTTTCTCCATCGTGTTTTCTGGCTGGATAAGGAGGGCATTTTTTCAAATCATAGCAGTGTTCGTCCTTGGGTTTTCTCCATCTTGTTTTCTGGAAAACGAGGGAATTTTTTCTGGTGCGTAGTAGTGTTGGTCCTTAGCTTTTCACCATCATGTTTTCTGGAAAACGAGGGCATTTTTTTTGGTACGTAGCAGTGTTGGTCCTTGGGTTTTCACCATCATGTTTCTAAGCATGTTTCTATTTCTGTTTGTTCCAGACTTTAAAACTTCTCTTTCCTCAATGACAGCTACTTTATTTAAAACATTCCAATTATGAATCGTTGCAACAAAGACATGGGCGATTCGAGTGAGAGGACTACCACCAAGCAGTTTATGCATGTAAAATGGGTTTATGTTTCTAAGCATGTTTATGTTTCGTGTTTTCTAGTGCATAGCATTGTTTTGAAGTCTGGATCAAACAGAAACATAATTTGGGCTTTCACTCTCCAAGGCCACCCTAAAAAATGGGTTTTCTTTATTATGGTTGTTGCCTTCAAAAATAGTACTCTCTCTATCCCTGTCAATATAGACAAACCCAACAGGAACCACGCTGAAAAAGTGTTTTTTTATCATGGATTTTGCCTTTTAAAAATAGTATTCTCTTTGTGCCTATCAATGGAGACAAACTGAACATACACCAATGGAAGATCATCATCATCATCCACTGTAGGAGTGCATACCTCCAAAGGGTACCTAATCATAGAGTTTTAAACTGTTACTTGAAACACATTCTTCTCTCTATTATTAAATGGACATCAACATAGACTAGTTCCTATCATACAGCAATGGATCAAGATCATCACTCATCATCATTTAGTAGTTTTGTTGGATATGGATCGGTGGATCTCCATGGATGCCCAGTTAGTAGAGCTCATACTGGACGATGCAAAGCATCACTTTTTATCATTGGTATGAATTCAATTCAATTCAACTCAACTTACACATTCAATTATCTTTGTATTTATAGCATTTGGTGTGTTTGGTGAACATATTTTATCACTTTTTCACAGGAGTGGAGATAGCAGAGAGGTTAGCCTATGCAGACATTCTTTAAAACTTGGTGACTTACCTCACAGTTGTTCTCCAAGAGAGTACTACTGTTGCTGCAAAGAATGTGAATGTGTGGACAGGAGTGTCCATGCTTCCTTTCATTGGAGCTTTTGTTGCAGATTCATATGTGAGTCGATATTGGACTATTTTTGGGTCTTCTGTCATCAATTTGTTGGTTAGTATCTTCTTCTTTTTTTTCAGAAAAAGACACACACCCTAAAGCCCCTAATGTACTTCGTAAAGATTACGTGCCTAGTTTCAGAGGTAACTAGTTCATCCAAACAACTTAACATTTGCACCCAGCCATATCTCTTTAAAACTTATGCCATACATCTATCGGATATCACAACACAGTGAGAATGTAACACTAGTGAACGGGTTAACATTCATGAACAGTAAACCTCGTATTGCTGGCACATGATTTACCTGATTGTTCGAGGATTGACTACGTCTGGACCAACTCAATAAATCCATCATGGAACTTACTTTCAAAGAATCAACCTTGAAGACAAAACCCTTTGTCAGAACCAGGGTTGATGATGACCTATCTAGGATAACTTTCAGACATCCCTTTGGATTTTTTAAAGTTTCCAACATTAAGAAATGGATAATCCTGTATCTGTATAATTGCTGGTTATTGAAAAGAATCTCAGGTTACTCCAAGTTTGGGTGAATCCATGCTTATAATTAAATGGAAGAATAGTGAACAAAATATACATTTTTCACTTACACCACTAACACTATATGTAGGATATTGCTGATCTCTCTTTTACTCATGTCTAGTATGAACTGAATTCAATGTGATAAAAGATCTACAATTGCAAAATGAAGACCTTTAGCTCTTGGAATCCCAGGATGAAATTCATTGGGAGTACAATCTGATTCTTTATCCACTCATACTACATTTATTTGATTCTTTATCCATTCATACTACATTTTAAAAGACCCACTAAAAAGAGGAATGTTGTAATCATTATTCCTCATTACTGATGTCATGGACTGTATATATAGTTTAATGATACTTAATAGATCATACATAAAACATTATAATATAAATGAGATCCTTCCTATCAGAGCTATGGCTAAGTAAATATAGGAAGGCAACATTGAGCTATGGAGAGTATGTAAAAGCTACATTTTTTGAAAATAGGATTTTTTTTCTATAAAAATAATTACTCAATCAATGAATTCATCATCTAGACCAATTGCTGATCACATTGCTGAGATCTCTTTTACTCATGTCTACCATGAACTAAGCTTCAATGTGATAAAAGATCTACAATTGCAAAATGAAGACCTTTAGCTCTTGGAATCCCAGGATGAACTTCATTGAGAGTACAATCTGATTCTTTATCCATTCATACTACATTTCAGAAGACGCACTAAAAAGAGGAATGTTGTAATCATTATTCCTCATTGCTGATGTCATGGACT
>LPNX010329803.1:54077-84910 GCA_001517045.1 Pseudotsuga menziesii
CCTTTGTCTACTTTTACTTCGTGCATAGAACCCTAATAACAAACATTACATGAAATGGATTGTTACAGGGATTAATTTTGGTCACTTTATCAGCCTATTTGAGGAGTTTCAAGCCCCCTCCATGCTATAGTGGCTCAGAATCTTGCCCCAAAGCTTCACCATTCAAGACTGGGGTTTTCTTCTTTTCAATATACATGGTTGCTTTGGGGCAAGGAGGGAAAAAACCCTATTTACAAGCATTTGGTACAGATCAGTTTGACGAGGAGGACCCTAAAGAGAAGCACCACAAGAGCTCAGTTTTCAATTGGTGGTACTTTGGTATTTACATTGGTACTATTATAGGAGTCACTCTAGTCATGTATATTCAGGATAATGTTGGATGGGGTCTGGGATTTGGCATTCCTGTTGTGACTATGGAAATAGCATTGTTTGTCTTCTTGTGTGGGACAAGATTTTACAGGCATAAACTGCCTAGTGGTAGTCCTCTCACTCGAATCGCCCATGTATTTGTTGCAACGATTCATAAGTGGAACGTTTTAAATAAAGTAGTTGTCATTGAGGAAAGAGAATTTTTGAAGTCTAGATCAAGCAGATAGTATTTGTCTACCAATAAGTTTAGGTAAACGCTCTCTGGTCCTTACTAGTTCAAAATTAGTTATTTTACATTTATTAGTACAAAAGTATAGGAAATAGTTGCCACTAAAATTACTAGACCTTTCTAAAGTTTGCTAATGCTGCAAATCGAATTTAATGGAGTCACTGAATTTTCCATGTGACAAGAGAAATGTTGAAGCTCTTGGTAGTTGAAACAATATTTTTGTAGGAAGGACAGACTGAAAATTTATGCTTTAGGAATATAGTAGAATATACTGCTACCTGCTAAACATGGATACATTGTAATGAGTCATTAAGTCCTTTTTCTATTAAATTTCAGTCTTTTCATTGTTGCTTCTTGTTTGGTGTACCCTGTTATGGTCAGTTTTAGATGACTGAGAGATTTGGTGTGAATGTCCTCACTCTTGTTTTTTAGGTTTCTTGACAGAGCAATAATTAAAGATGAATTAGACTATGAGTGCAAAACAAGCCATAACTGGAGATTATGCATAGTCCAAGACATTGAAGAGGTGAAAATTGTTCTTGGGCTATTGCCAATTTGGATGGCATGTTTGATGTTTGGGGTTGTCTATGCACAAAATTTCACATTTTTCACAAAACAGGCCAGCACAATGGATAGAAAGATCGAAACACACTTGGTGTGCCCTAGATGAGTCTGCATGAGGATAGGTGGATGGCACTTTCTTCTATTTTAAAATGTCCTCCAAATTTAACTTAGTTCAATTTTTTTACCTCCTCCTTTTTCAAACTCTCTTGGCTATAAAAAAAAAAGGGTGCAAGCAAAAGAGACAATGATTAGTGTCTTTATCCTTACATCTTTAGGCCTATATTTTTTAGCAAGCATTTGATGTTATTGTATTGGTTGAATTTCACACACTCATTATCATAATTGAATGTTGAGTGGTGTGAGACAATTGTAAGTCATAGTGTGATTCTTCCAACTTGCTTGGAACATTGTTCTCTCTACAACTCTGTGGAATCAAGATCTAATCAACATCTTTTGCTGACCAATATGAGCATACATGTAAGAATTCTATGTATCTTAGCTGAGCTTAGTATCTTTGTATTTACAAGTTTTATTTACACTTCACTCCATAATTCTAAAGATAATACATTGATCATCGTTTAAAACTAGTTGATTCATAAGTGTTTTAAGCCAAAAATACTAGAATATCATTTATTGTTTTCAAAGTAAGTTGCATATTTGTCAAGGGTGTACTTTATATCAGTAGTAAAACATTAATTTAGAATGTTTAGTCTCATTTTTGGTCAATTTAGATCATTGTTCTGAAACTTTTGTAGCAAAAATAGGAGGGGCTATTACATATTATAAAAATTCTAGCTTGTTTTGCATGTATATCATAAACTGAATTTAATGCATGTTGATTTGAAGAAGTTGCAGATTGTTAGGTTTTTTATAGCATATCAGCAAGCCTTTGTTGCAAATTTGAGGTATTACATTCCCCAAGAATTCATTTTTGAAGACTCAAGTCATTTGAATATACCCATATTGAATTGGGATGCACCAATTTAGAATTGATAGGAAGTTAAATCAGTGACTTGGCCCTACTTCCTGAAGTTATTTGGACTCCTTTGGATTCTTTCAAGAAAGGTATTTCTTATTTCCAAGTGATAACTAGGAGTAAACTCCTAATCATTACATATTTATATGAGCATGGAATAAAAGAACCTACTTATACAAGTGTAAGAGAATCCAAGGGAAGTATTATACCGACACAATTGACAACTAGCATGTGGGGTTTCTCCTTTCTCGGGTCTTTGATATTTCTTCTTTATACTTGTAGTGTTGTTCCTTTCCTATGAAAATATCTACTAAATAGAGCTATCCTTTGAGCAAGTTTTGTATTTCTTCTTATACACTATGTACAGGGGTTGTTCCTTTCCCAAACTCAAAGTATAATGTTGTAAGCTAATTGCACTGCCCTAAGAAATGCTTTTCCATTGTGTAAGTCACAGTTGGTTCCAATTACTCAAGCCTTGAATACAGTTTACTGTTGTTGGAATGCCCATACAATTTTTTGATGGCCAGACCTGTTGAAACAAACCCATAAATGATTCTTTCCCCTTATTACTACTCCATGAGTATGAGAAAATGTCTGGAACTTCTATAACTTGATATGTGTGCATGAAATTGCTTCTTCATGGGAGTTTGAGGTCTAGACTATGCTTAGAACAATCCATATTTACAAAACATTCAGATCGCTTGATGTAGATACCTCAATTTCATCACAGCAACTCATCTTTCATTTCATTTTCTAAATCCAGATTCAGATCGCGTGATGTAGTGATTTTGTGTCAGAAAACTATATTCACACATAATTCTCAGTTCTTCCAATTTACACAAAACATATCAAAAGTGGTCTAAGGATTTGGGTTTACAGGTTTGTGTAAATATTTTCTATATGCATTGGCCATTTCATGTTTTGGATATCTATTAGTCCTTAATTTAATTTAATTTAGCTAATTTCCCTTGGATAAACTTCTCTGAGCCAGAATGCCCATGATCTTTCTTAAGGCCTCTGCTAATTTTCTTTGTTGGGGTTGCACAAGATTTATTCACCCTGATTCCCTTTGACTTGTATTCATATTGCTCAGCCTCACCCTTTTGTGCATCATAAGCCTTGATAGGAGGTATGTTGATTGAATTGACTTTCCTTGAAGCTAAATTTGAAACATATTGCTTCTTTAGAGAAAGCATCACTGGTGCAGTCACTCTCTGTAGATTTTGTTCTTCCATTTTTGGATCAGCCAATGATTCAGTATAAATTTTAGCATGTGCACTCCAGAAATCCAAATGAATGCATTAATAGATATGAAAAATGATGTTCTTGCAGCACGCTCACCTTCAGGCTCAAATCTCTCAACAAAAGTGTCAAAAACACTAAAAGATGTTGGAAAGATTCAGGCCTTGTCCTGTACACTTGAGAATCTATATTTAGATCATCCTGAGTGTGTACACTTGTATTCGATGTTGGAATGATTCAGGCCTTGTCCTGTACACTTGTATTTGATGAGTGTCTCTGATTTGAATGTTGGACACATCAGGCTGACTTTTGTATTTGTAGCAATTTGGAGAATGGTGTAATAGTTTCTATAATATGCACGGATTCAGATACAGTGTCCAAGTTGACATGCATATACCAAATTAGATAGGCCTATTGTTTGAAATTGTTACATGAAAATAAAGAGTGGGTCAACAGGGAAGAAGACAAATTGTTCACTGGGTAAAATTTGTAGTAAGATATTACAAATAGAGAAGTTGTGACCTTTGGCATATTTTTGTCATTGTGAACATCAATATTATTTCTTCAACCTTTGACCGTAGCTATTATAGCTTCTGTACATTGTTTTAGAGGTATATAAAGAAAAGTTTGGGTGATTCTTTTTACTTGACTGACGAATGCCAATTCTTAGATGTTTTTTAGTTTCTTTTCTCTATTTGTTGTTTAAGCTTATACATGGACCATGGTTTAGCCCCAAACACTTATCTTATTACTAGTCAAACTATAATTGTAGGAGCAGATTTTGTTTTATCAAGCTGTTTATTGCTTATTCAATACAATATTGTTCAAGCATCACAGGGCCAGTTAAAGAGCGTGGTTGGCACAATTTGTCTTCTGAGAAAAGGTCTTCTCAAGAAAATTCTCACGGGGGCATTCAATCACATAAAATTTCAAAAGGGGACCTCCTTGGTATGTTTTTGTTTTATTTGATCTAAACTGTGTCTAAACTACATGTTTGTAGTTTACAAATTTTCTCCAGACTTTGTCATTAAAAGACATCAGTCTAAAATAATGCAACCAGTTGACTGAGGTGCATGAGGTTGGAAGATGTCTAAGATGTTTCTATATTGAAGAAGTTGCTTCTGTGACCAACATATTTTGGATTGTTTTGTATGTCTAATTTTATTACCATTAGGAATTGTACATTTCAGTAGTTTTATCAATATTATCTTTTGCATAAACTTTTATGCCCGTGTTTAATGTTACTGTTGAATCTAGAGGAAGTCCAAAAAATGTAAGAAGACAGCCTTTAGTTGTAATTGAAAATCATGCAGGTTTTTTCTCACCATGATCAACTTGAGCTTCGTAGTGGAGATTTAATGGTTAATTACAGTGGCTTCATTTTGAAATTATTTCAGTCTTCTTTCGTAATGTTTCTTTTCTGATCGGTCTTAGCCAAGGTCAAGGATATTATAGACTTTATCATAGTAGGTAAATATTTTTGTGTTTGAGGCATACATGAACACCTCCCAATACTTGTAAGATGGCATAAAATATAATTAAATTAACAGAGTAATAGAAATAGTGAAATATAGTGATAAGGAATGAAGGTGATAATTCTTGTAGTGATTAGCTATACAGTTCTTTGTGGCAAGAAAATTTGTAATGAATAGGATGTTTTGCTTCTAAATTTTTGAAAGTGATTATGAATTTCAGAACATGCAAACACCCATGTCTGCAAGAAAGTCCAGAATGATAAAAGAAGATACAATTGGAGAAGTGGTAGATAGGGGCAAGTCACAAGTTCGCGATCATCAAGGTTTGCTATAATGAAACATGGTTTTATTAAAATTTCCTTGTTTTCCTGCCCACTTGTTAACATTTCGATCTTGGGTTGCAATGTTATATTTGCAGATGGCACTGTTGCAAGCTTCTGTGAAATGTTGGATGATTATCTTGAGAGAGCAAAAATTCTTGGAAAAGATGAAGGTGAAGAGGAGGGTGCATGGATTCCTCTTTCTGAAATAAAACTTCTTGCAAATGAAATCACGTCTTCACATTCAAGGAATACTTTACATCTGGCCCCAGTGAACACTATTGTAAGACTGTTAAGTTTACTTGATCGTCATATACGGCGTGGGCATGACATGACAGTGGATGAAGAAGATGATGTGATTATAGATAATAATATGTTCAGTTGATTTTTATTATCAAATTAACAGCATGGCTCACAAAGTGTGTGTGTGTGTCATGGGGGATCGTCTTCACGTCCTCTTAAAAACTTTATTTAAGTTCTTCAAGAAAGTCCTTATGTCCTGCAAATGTTATGTTCTTCATTTTAGGCATTGTTAGCTAAACACATTGTTTGACATCTGTTACACAAACTAGATTACCAAGGAGCTCAGGCATGGTATTACTGGGTGATAGAAATCAGCCTTCTAGGTAATCATTAAGCTTTAGGGTGACTGGAAGCAAAACTGCAAGGTTTCAGGTGACAGGGTAGGTTGTTCTTTAGGCATTATAAAATTACCATTGAGGTGAATACCACTAAGTGTTGGCATTAGTCAAAATAGAGAATAGTGGTGGAACAACAAGTGAAGAACGTGATAATTATTTTCAAGAAAGTTTGTATGACCTGCAAATTTTACGTTCTTCATTTTAGGCATTGCCAGCTAAACACATTATTTGACATATGTTACATAAACTAGATTACCGTGGAACTCAGGCATGGTAGTGTTGGGTGATAGAAATTATCCTTCTAGGTAATCATTAGGCTTTAGGATGACTAGAAGCAGAGAACTGCAAGGTTTCAGGTAACAGGTAGGCTGTTCTTTAGGCATTTTAAAATTAGCATTGATTAGACAAAATAGAGAATGTTGATGGAACTACAAGTGAGTTCCAGGTTCGTGCGTAAGTCTTTAGGATAAAGCAGTAAGAATTTCCATAAGTGGGTTAGGTATGCATTGTGAAGAATTGTGTCATTTTAGGGAAGCCTCAACCTTGGGACTTTAGAAAGGATAAATAAGCCATTTATTCATTGATTATTATGTTAGAGCCTGGTTTAAAAATGATAAATACCTTGAATATTTTCAATATAAGCATGTAGTTGTGTATGCTTTTTTTATCTCTAATTGCATGTGTGGTTGGTTGGAATGGATGCCAATTGACTAACAATCAGATAGTAAGGTTTGGGATCTGGGCTTGTTCTCCTAGTTTTTATCAGGTTTTGATTAAATCCATCCCCAAAGTGGGTCGTGGGAGTCTCTAAGCTGATTACAAGCTGGAGGCTGATTATTTTTCTGAAAATTTTGGCAAGGCCATGGCTCTATGTAGAATATCTATGTTGCACAAGTTTATGGAATGCAGGTACGAGTATCTGATACGAACTAGAGGCTTCTCCCAAATTTGCATGAAACGGGAGGTTGGAAGTGACAATAATATATATGTTTATGAGTGAAGCATGGAATATTTGTGTTCTGGGGAGAGTATAGGATATTTACAGGATATTATGAATCTAGAGAAATTTTTAGGACACAGGCACTTCAGAGCTTCTACTGCTGGTCTTTACATGGTCTGGCATCCTTAGCACAGTAGAATACCAAGAACTTGTTGAAAGGATGTTAGATTTGATAAAGGTAGGGAGCTTATACTTTCTTATGTTTCATGTTTTAGGTCTTTCATGGTATTTCTATTATGAGTACATTTCATTGGGAGCCAAGTGGAGTCAAAATCATATCTAGTAGAAATTTGTTCAGATAGCATGTGGTCTAGTGCACATGGTGGTTACTTCCTAGGATGTCGCTTATCCTTCAATACATTTATGTTACTGGTAATACCTGGATGGATTATGCATATGTTTCTTTACTAGAGTAGATAAAATTTCTGAATTTTCAAATGGCCACCAATTTATTCCCCTTCCAAGAAAGCACCATATAAAAATCACAAATTTACCCAATTGTAGAGAACTATGGTTTTTCTTTAAAATTCTACTGGTGAGAAGAAAACAGCCTGTAAATGTTGATTTTTCCTGAGTTTTTCGAAATTTCCAAGTTGTTGAACCCCACTGAGTTATTCTCAAGTTTGATTTTTCATCATTGATTTTGACTATTTCCTGAGCTAAGATTTATTCAGCTGTATAGATTTGGGATTACTCTTAGCACTTTTTCCAGCTGCACTAGTTGATTTTCGACCTTGGAAAATTGTGAAAACAATTGTGCAAGCACTATACATTTATTGTAGACTAAGTGTCCTTATTTTTTGATTTATGAGCAAATATATTATTTTTATTGCATGTATGAGGTACATTGTTTCATATCTAGCAGCAATGATATTTTCTGTATCTTTAGAAATCATAGTTTGGATACATCACCTTTTTAACAAATTTCAGAATTGTTGTCTGTATCTATATATTTATCGACATCCATATCTACATATCAAACTGTTTAGATAAGATAAGATAATTTTACTAATATCCAAGTTACCACACTAAGTAGGTCAATGGTATTAAATTGAGCACATAGATCTGTGAACAAACACACAACTCACAAAATAGATCACACAATTTACTCGGCAATTGAAGAATGAAACAGTACAAAATGGCTTGCAGCTGTGAATGCTTTCATTAATCAAAAAGTAATCAGATAATAATTACAATGAAGTACAATGGCTTTAATAGCCACATGAAATTCGAATCCACATGAGAAAATTCGAATTGATAGACACTACTTGACTGTAGGTAACTAAGACCTTGTCTAAATCACTATCGAAGGACTCAGTAGTTAACTAACCTTGTCTAAACCATAACTGGAGTTCATTGGAGCTCTAAAACACAACTCAAGTGTTACATTCAATGTTGAACAAGGCTAAATGACTATGGTAGGTGAGAGATGCGCCCCACATGAGTGCAGTTAAGTAAACCTAGCGCTAACTGAATGTAGAGGACTAGAACTGAATGTAACTGACTCCTAACTTAGCTTGACTAGTCATTAACTAAACTGAACTGACCTTGGTTGGTTTCGGCACTCCCAATGTCTCCTAAATTGTAGGGATTGGTCTAGGAGTCTCCTAAACTGATGCAATCAAGTGCAATTAGTGGCAGTGAGCCTCAATTTGTGTTCCCCACACTTTAGTAACTGAAACATGTGCCCCAATTAGGCCAAGTGGACCCAATGGTGTTAATGACTATAAATAGACTGGATGGACTCCCGATTTAGACATGACTCCCGATTTAGACATATGACCAAATTTGGGAAAGGGAAGATTAATAATCCTAACACCCCCCCTGAATGCTAACTTGGAAAACTATGGGCCCTGGTAACTAAGACCATAGGTCACCCATTACATCAAGTAAAATAAATTAATTGCAAGGAGTTGGGGCAAAAACCACATGGGAAAAAATCCCCCCCTCTATCTAAGCGGGTAGAATCAGGTCTCAAGTTTGAAAAACTTGAAAATATGTTGGTGTAATCTTCATCTCTGTGAGGTAGTGAAGCAGCATGCACGGTGTCCTTTGCATAGGTATTCTGGGGCCTGGCATGTAGACTTTTCCTTCTTCTCCAAAAATAATGATGGAAGGAAGGAGGAATGTAACCTTTGTCTCTTGTTGAATGAAGAGGTGTATGATGATATCCATTCTTCTGAATGTAGTGAGACTGAGCCCTTGCCATATAGCATCTTACAGGGAGTCTATTGCATCTCCCTGAAGGAGGTAAGATAGCATGACATAGCGCAAGGGTCTTTCCTTTCTGAGTGTCAGGTGAGTTTCCACTCATCTTCCTAGCTTCCAGTTTGGAAGTAGGGACTGAATCTATATCTGAGTCACCCTGAATCTCAAGGTCATAAACTAATAAAGATGGATCTGCAAAACTAGTAGAAGCTATAAAAGAAGTAGATGCAATGATTTTACCTTCCCTTGCAAGTGGTTGTTGAGAGTGCACTGGTTCTGAAGGAGGCACGAAATGTGAGAACTCATATGCTTTTGAAGCATGATTTGCAGTACCCTTTGCTATGATGCTCCTAGTAGAGATATCTATGATCTCCACTAAGTCAAGACCAAAGATTACTTACTTCAGAGATCTAGTATGGGTCATCTGATAAACAAATAACAGGTTTGAAGCTAGGGAGGGAACAAATAGCAAGTCTTTGAACCTTCCATGTTCAAGTTTGATAGAACCCTTCCCCTTTGTTTTGACTTTACTGTCATTTCCCATCTGAATACTAGGACCATCAAAGGACTGAAAAGAAGAGAATGATTCTCTGGATGCAGCCATATGGTTGGAAGCTCCAGAATCAATGAGGAAGACAGGTGCTGATGTGTGGAAAGACTTTAGTGCATGGCATTTCCTTTGGTATTCTTCATCTTCTTCTTCTTCAGAGTCATCCTTCCTTGCGCTAGCAGGTACAAAAATGTTATACTTTTTCAAAAGAAGAGCCATTTCATCAAGTTGTCTTCTCATACAGGAGCTTTCTGAATGAAATCCCCTTCCACAGTAAGAGCAGAGGACCTTGACTTTGCCATTCTTCTTGCTTCTCTTCGAACCTGAAGGTTCTTTTGACTGCTCTTTCTTCACAGGGGACTCATCCCTTTGCTTCCCTTTGTCACTCGCTACCTTATCTCCTCTTGCAACTAGATCTATATCTTTGGGAGATCGAATGATCCCCATTTGGATCAATTTATCATTCTCAGAAATAAGAGATTGGATGAAGGCATTAAGAGTGGGCATCTTCCAATTTGGAGTAGTGAGCCTTACTGTTTGGAAGGTGGATACAAAGACTGAGTAGTATACATTGATCTTTGTGAGAATGGCAAGGATGAGCTGATCTTCATCCTTCTTCACTTCACATTGTTTCAACTGATATATCAGGTTCATGAAATTTGTGAAGAATGCATTCAGAGATTCAAAATTGGATGGATTGAGAGTAATCAGATAATTTTCTAGCTGATGGATCCTCATCTCATCATGCTTATCAAATAAGGAAGCAAGATTGTCCCAAACCTCCTTGGGAGTCTCCAAGTCTTGGATGTGAAATCGAAGATCTCTAGAGACTGAGGAGAGCAAGAGTCCATGGGCTTCATCAAGCCTGTTCATGTACTTAGCTTTGTCTTTATCTGATTATGGCTCTTCCTCTGTTTCTTCTATGAGTCTGAAGAGATGCTTGGTGCAGAGCATTACCACAATGTCATCCTTCCACTGGTGATAGTTGAAGGGAGTGAGAGGCTCCACTAGATGAGCCATTTTGAATGTAGTAAGAAGGACTGAGCTGCTATAGCGAATGCAGTGAGAAGAAGAGGCTACTTGTAGAGAATGCTGTAAGAAAAGCTGATAACCTATCACACAATCAAACATACAAAGTAAGGTTGACAGTCTGCACTTTTGGAATTTCCTTCACACCCAGCATAGTTGATCAAGCAAGCTTGATCAACAATTTACTAACTTGGGATATTAAGTGGTAAATTCTCCGCTTATGGTGCAGTACTGGAAGGAGCAATTTGCTCAAAAAAAGTGATCCAGCTGGAGATCTGAGGAGGAGAGGTGTCTTTTTCGCTGAGGCTCTAATACCATATTAAATTGAGCACATAGATCTGTGAAAAAACACGCAACTCACAAAATAGATCACACAATTTACTCAACAATTGAAGAATGAAACAGTGCAAAATGGCTTGTAGTTGTGAATGCTTTCATTAATCAAAAAGTAATTAGATAATAATTACAATGAAGTACAATGGCTTTAATAGCCACATGAAATTCGAATCCACATGAGGAAATTCGAATTGATTGACTCTACTTGACTGTAGGTAACTAAGACCTTGTCTAAATCACTATCGGAGGACTCAGTAGTTAACTGACCTTGTCTAAACCATAACCAGAGTTCATCGGAGCTCTAAAACACAAATCAAGTGTTACATTCAGTGTTGACTAAGGCTAACTGACTGTGGTAGGTGATAAATGCACCCCACATGAGTGCAGTCAAGTAAACCTAGCGCTAAACTGAATGTAGAGGACTAGAACTGAATGTAACTGACTCCTAACTTAGCTTGACTAGTCATTAACTGAACTGAACTGACCTTGGTTGGTTTTGGCACTCCCAGTGTCTCCTAAATTGTCGGGATTGGTCTAGGACTCTCCTAAAATGATGAAATCAAGTGCAATCAGTGGCAGTGACCCTCAATTTGTGTTCCCCACACTTTAGTAACTGAAACATGTGCCCCAGTTAGGCCAAGTGGACCCAATGGTGTTAATGACTATAAATAGACTAGATGGACTCCCGATTTAGACATATGACCAAATTTGGACAAGGGAGAATTAATAATCCTAACAAATGGGACTTGAGAGTACATCCAGGATCAAATTTCAATACACAGTGGGAGTGCAAAAGTAGTGTCTAATTCTACTGCATTAAAAATAGGAAGATAGCTAACCCCAAAGTTAGAAGCTAAATCTAAAAGAAAGGAAGGAGTACAATATAATTGCAATTGCAATTGCAAAATAAACAGAACCATGACAAATAGGAAGGATGTCAAGTTGTGTTGGAATTGGATGTTGAGGCCTAATGGGTGGCGAGGGAAGAAGGCTCCTTGTTAGAGTTATCAATCACTGTGATGGGGTTGATGCACTGTGGGAGATTATTTTCTAGAGAGTACTTTGAGTTGGAGGGGTCTGGATTTGTAATCTTGGGGCCAAATCAAGATCAAGGAGTTCCATTACTTCTAAAATCCAAGTTTGGGTGGAAGAAAATCGTAATGGAAGAGGACTGGCTGCTTGGGAAAATCTAGAGAGTGGTAAGCTGTACAAAGAGAAACCAGCTTTGAGATTCCCTATGACTATAGTTGAGATTTTTGCTGGTTTGCTTGTAACTTTCCTGGGGTTTGGGTTGGGAACTCCACATAAGTCTCATGGAAGTTTATTGACCTGTTGGGAGGGGAAGGTCGGGAAGTAACCCAGTCTCATTGAGTGCTCACTGATCTGCTATCTAGAGTGGTATTGTGCCTCATCAAGTATATTTTTCATTCCCAAGTATTAACAGGGTTCTTGCATGTTTATGTTGTATTTTTTGAACAGTAGTTTTTTAATTGAGATTCCTTGACACCAGTGGGTATCAGATTTACACACAAACATGTAGACTTATGGTACACCACCGAGTTAGAGAATTGTTGTTTATTAATTGAGTGATGCAATGACTTAGTACATGGTGAGAGGAGTACTTTATGTATCTTTGAATCACCTATTCTAGCTATGTGTAGCATTGGGAGATCTCTAAGCACTTTTGCCACACTAGTTTTTTCTACTTTGCAAAATTGTGAAAACAATTGTGCAAGCACCATGTATATATTGTTGACGTGTCCCTATTTTTTTGTTTGTAACAGAAATGGTTAGAATTTTGTATTAATAAAAGTTTCAGTTGAACTGTACAGTGGAGTAATACGAAAACTTGTTGATAATGTTCACATATCTAGATACTGGGAGGTCCAATTGAAGTAAGACTAGCACCTCTGGAAAGAGTGATCGATCAGGGTATTAGAGATAATAAAAAAATTCACATATTGAAGTACCACAGGTACAGAGTGACAAACTGTACAAGTTCTCTTCTGAATTAGGGAAAAAAATTAGGTTTTGGTGGCTTCGAGTTAATTTTCTCTAGGAATGTCCAAATTGTAGGGGATTAGTTGGTGTTAAATTTTAACATGTAAAATTTAATAGCAGTAATAGATTTTACAGAATTTGCAGACTTTAAAATAGATAGTACTGAGATTTAATAGCAGCATTAAAACAATAATAAACCAATCATCCAAAAAATTGAACATAAGAGTTTTTCACGGGGAAACCTTTTAAGGACAAAACCCCCAAATCAATTAATAATTCATCCTCTAAATGAGATTACTGACTTTGTACATGAGCAGATAGAATGTAAACCTTTACAACAAGTTTGATTCATCATACGGACCAAAAGAACCCTGGCAAAGACTGTACAAGTCTGCTACCACTAAATTGTTCAATCCTCAAATGCAGAACTGTTGGATGCCTTCACGATTCCTCGAGCAATCTTTAACCAATTTTGAACTGTCTGTGTGCCTTCAGATGTTGGTACAGTCCTTGTTGATGATTGTTGTGTCCTATTAGTTCCATAGTTGGGCTGCCACGACCTGTACAAAACCCAAACTAAGATTTTGTGTTCCTGTGTGTGCCCTAGCTGGGCTCGAGTGAATGGAGAATAGCCTAGAATAGCCCCAGCAGGGCTACGATGCATAGAGAATGACCTTAGTAGGTCACTCATGCACTATAGAGAGTCCAGACAATGCTCGGGTGCATATATATTTATCCTTAGTAGGGCTTAGGTGCACTATAAAAGACCCTAACTAGGTTAGGGTAACATGAGATGGATCTGTAGCAATGGAAAGGCAATGGAAGTGCTTCCATGATCTGGAGGCAGCAGAATGTACAAGTTTGCTGCCACTAAACTATTCAATCATTAAATGTACTACTGTTGGATTCCCGGAGTAGTCTTTAACCAATTTTAGACTGTCTGTGTGCCTTCAGATGTTGGTACAGTCCTCGTTGATGACTGTTGTGTCCTGTAAGTTCCCTAGCTGAGCTGTCGTGACCTATACAAAACCCAAAATGAGCTATTGTGTTCATGTGTGTGCCCTAGATGGGCTTGGGTTAATGGAGAATAGCCCCAGCAAGGCTCGAATGCATAGAGAATGACCTTAGCTGGTCACCCATGCACTGTAGAGACTCCAGACAATGCTCAAGTGCATAAATATTTATCCCTAGCAGGGATCGGGTGCACTATAAAAGACCCTAACTAGGTTAGGGTAACGTGGGATGGATTTGTAGCAGTGGAAAGGAAATGGAAGTGCTTCCATGATCTGGAGGGAGAAGATACCTGTCCCTCAAAGGCTATGATTTTCTTCAATAATTAAAACCAGCAAAGAACTTAGTAGAGAAACCCACGACTTGTCTGTTAGGAGCAGTAATGATGATCTTGATCGATGATTGACAAGCGAGGAGACATCTTTATTTATAGTTCATCAAAATGGAAGATGATTCCACACAATTACAATGCCACCCTTGGGGTTTTCATTCTTTTAATATTTTGACCATTGATATTTAATCTTTTGTGGTCCAATAACCTTTTAATCTTTTGTTATTTATCTTTGAGGTACTTTGGTTCTTCACTTGGTGGGTACTTGGACCAATACTAAGTGTGCTTGGGTTTCTTAGTCCTTCAAGTGATTCTATGACCACAACAAGTCATCTCAGGTGTTCTTCATAGTCTTCATGGTCCATGCATGTCCACTTGAAGTGCATCATCATAAATGAGGAGGATTATTATTTTCTTCCCTTGTTCTCCTTGTTTCCATCAGTATCATGTGCTAGGTATTTCAACAAGGGGTGGCTAGTCTCTTGAGAAGGTCTCATATCCCATAGATCAAGGAGAGGAGTGCATAACTGTGTGTGTGGGGTGTCATAAAGTTCATGTTTATTGACCAAAGAGGAGAAAAACCATAGAGGGAGTAGCCTTAGTTCATTGTTGAGGAACCCTACACACTTATGAATAATTATTTTGCATGGTGAGGGAAAAGAATGAATCTCGAGTATCATGTCAATATACTAGGTAGAAATCTAAAGGGGTATAAAAAATGTAAATGAAAAAATTGATACATGCAATATACATTGAAAATAGGGGTTTTTTTCGCAGCGACATCTTCAGTGTCGTCAACTGAGTTTCAGCTTCCCGTGATTTCTTGGCCAACTATTCTAGTTGGTCATCCTGGACAACACTTTGCAGAACTGTGTCATCTCGTCAACTATCATCTTCGCCTCCTGCTCCATAGTTGCAAACTGGGTCGCAAATTCCTCAATTTTATTCTTCCATTCAGAAATCTGTTCAGGCTGCGTTTCGGGGTAAACAAGAGAATTCAGCATATTGTTGGTTAATTGGAGCTGGGAAATCACCTCCCCAAGTCACTTAGCTTTGGTGACAGTAGTGAGTTCCACCATTCTTTCATAGATGTGTTGATAGGACTCGTCAACAGCTTACTCAACCTTGCCAAAACTAACACAAAGCTTCGCTTTCTTGACAATGAGTAGGTTTTTCTCCTTCTTTAACTCAGTGATTTCATCGGTGGTTTTCCGCTACAGCTCCTCCTGCATTTGCTTCAAGGCAGAAATATCCCATGCCTTTTCTTCTCCAAGCTGCTCTTTGATCTCCATAGCTCTTCAGCTTCCTCCTATAGCTTCTTAGCGGTGTCCTACAACTGCACAACACACGTGCCCATCACTAAGCTCCTTCTTCCTGTCATCCAACTCCTGGCCGGCACCCTGCTGCAGCTGCACTAAAACTTGGGTAGGTAACTTGTTGAGATTGACAGCAATGCTTGGCAACAGTTGTAGTAGTGAGTTCACTTCTGTAGCTTTTTCTTCGATTGCAGTGGAGGGAACTTGGAAATCCCTATCCCACAGCTCGGTGCTAATCGTTTGGAAATCCTCCATCACAGCCTTGTCTGGTGTCACTTTTGAAACAATGGCAAAAATAGAATATAGCTTAAGGCTTACCGCAACGAACCCTTTTTAACTAGACACATGCATATCTTGTGCCACAACATTAGATGCGTCGGTGATGGCCTTAATGAGCCATTGTAGTTGTTTCTCCATCATCAAGTGGGAGTTGCTTCCTACATCGAAGTCCCTACGTATTGTAGTGTGTAACTCCTCCAACATGCATCAGGCTTTTGGATTAGATTTTTTCGATGACTCTTGATCAAAATCATGGAGATATTTCCCTTCATGGACTAGCTCATCAAGGGAATCTACTGGTGGCCCTGCAGAGATCTCCTCTATGATCATAGGTTCATGTCAGTCAACTGGCCAATCTTGAACCACAAACTCCAATTTGGCATCTGTGATGTTGTAGGCCATAGGTAGCAATTGTTTGTCAAGATCCCTTCGCGCCTGGATATAAATGGAATGAGGCCTGATAGCAAACCGAATAATCAGCTGATATTTGGATGCAGCGACATTGGATAAGCGGGGAACCTTAATGGCCACAGCCTGTAGCGCTTCCCAATATACCCAAAAATGGATCGCATAGTCCTGCTGTCGACTAGGTTTTGCAACCCACCATAAGTTCTGATACCATGCACCTTTTCACACATTTTCTGTAGCGACTGACATCGGTCGGTAGTCCTCTAGCTCCATCCATGCGACTAGGGCAATGAGAATTAACAACCAACTGTAGGAAAAACTGCGTTCCCCAGCCTGAGTGGCGACAACATCTTTTAACAACTGGTTTAACAGAAACAGGGACCAGTTCATTTGCACCCCTTCGGCACATTTTTGCACACACGCAACCACACCCAAATTGCATTGGATAGGCTAATTCTTCCTAATGATCTTGCTGGCCAAAATGTGCACCCCAATACACACTGATATCTTAGAAATATTGTCGATGTGATAGGCATGGACAACGCACTGCAATCCATATCTCTCCTTTAACTGCTAGGCAAGCTTTTTTTCATTATCTCGCCCTCTGAAATACTACATCGGATCTTCACCAACCTTTGGTAACCTCGTAATGTCGGCAATTAGGTCAACCGTGACCAGAATAGGGTCATTCAACCAGAGCATCCGACCATGAAAGCATTCCAACAGCTATTTGACACATGCATTTACTTTGTTCAATCTCCCAAAATGAGGCATGTTAATGAGCCGCAACAACCTAGACCTGTCTAATCCCTGTGCCCATGGGTGAGGAATCTGTAGAATAGGCGCACCAGGTACCATAGGTACTGATTGATAAGGTTCATTTGCTACATCCTTAAGTAGCAGCAAATCATGGTCTTCGCACTTCATCTTGACCAAGGTGATTATGATGTCCCCCGGGCAAGCCATCCCTTCTGGTAGCGGTGACAACTTCAATGGATACCTCTTATTCTTAGTGAGCTTCCTCAGATTTTCCCCCAACCACATTGGAGCAAAATATCCAAGGATATCATTGATAGAGATTCCCTTGGGCACCGCATAGTCGATAGATGTCAAGCTTGATGGTCCGTTCTGTATTGTGTCATCCCCTTGCGCCCTAGCAGTCATGCATGTGTATCTCTTCTACGGCAGTTTGGAACTGGGCTTCTAGGCCTTCCTCTTCGCTCTAGGGATTGAAGAGGACCCGATTGGCATTCTCATGACTTCCTCTTCAATCCACGTGGGTCATATGGGGGATTCCTATTCACTTGAAATATCAACTAGATCGAGAGTGTGTGGTATGCCGCACTCTGCAATCCTCACAGTGCAAACGAAATTTCACTCCTTTCCTATCACACTCAATTCTACTCCTACACTGAGATCAACACTTCACTCAACTCAACTAAAAAATACCTTTCTCCCACATCCCACGCATTCTTATAACCAATTTCTCGATCCAACTCATCATTGCCAAATCTACCGTGTCCATCATGACCAAATCTGGCTTTAATAACCCCAAATTCGTCGGCAATCCCATCTTACTAATGGTCGAATCAGTCATAAATGCATGTCGCTTCAGCAAGTGTCGCCAGCTAATGGTATTAACTGTCTATATTTATTATTGATTTGACCACCTCACAGTATTGCAGTTGTCGCCGATTATTTCCCTCGCAACACTACTGAGTGTTATCCTTGCACAGCTTCTTCCTCTGTGCTCACCTCACTACAATAGAGCTAATAAATTTTATTTTATTTTACTTATGCAATGCCTCAAGCATTATGCAGCTCAGACCCCATTCTATAGGGATTTAAGCGGCTTCCATTCACAAGTTTTGGAAGCACCGCACCATCTAATTGTTGTAATTGAACTGCACCCCCAGAAGTAATTGAATGAACTAGATATGGACCTAACCAGTGCATTTGTAACTTACATGGATTCTTCATGAACTTACCATCATATAATAGCACCAAATCTCCCTGTGTAAACTGCTTGTTCTTAATGTGGTGATCATGCCACACCTTCTGTCGATCCTTCTCAACACATTGGTGGAAGCCTACGACAAAGCGGTCCTCTTCTAGCTAGACCAACTATGCGATGTGCTCCTCTAATGCTTCTGCATCATCTATGCATGTCGCAGTAGCCATTCATAGACTGGGAAAAATGTATTCCATAGGCATTACTGCCTCTTACCCATATACCAATTTGAATGGTGTATGTCCTGTCAACCTTTTACAAGTGGTCCGATATGCCCATAGAACCACTGGAATTTTTAAATCCCAGTCATCGCGATTAGTATTGCATACCTTTGTAAGCACAATTTCTAATATTTTGTTGAAGGCCTCGATAGTTACATTTTCCTGCGGATGGTAGGGTGTGCTCTTCTGATGTTGCACCTACAACTCCTCAGTTAGTGCTCTCATGGTTCGATTGATAAAGTCACTTCCCTGGTCACTCATCAATATCCTGGGATATCCAAACCTTGTGACAATATTCTTGAATATGAATTTGGCTGCTATCACGACAGTGCAATCCATGACTGGAGTGGCCTCTGCCCACCTTATCAGATAATCAGTTGTTGTAATGATGTATCGTGCACTAGTCCTCTTTCCTGGTGGAGTAATTGGACCCATGAATTCCACAGCCCATTTATCGAAATATTATAGAGTTACCCATGGCACAAGCGGCATCTCATCCTTCCGTGATGGTTTTCCAACCCGCTCACAGACATCGCAGCTTCGTGCATAATCTATTGCTTCATTATGTAAGGTAGGCCACCATAACCTAGCGCACAGCATCTTATGCATAGTAGCCCTACCTCCATAGTGGCCTCCCGCAATTCCTGCATGTTCTTCTGCTAGAATAGGTCCTTGCTCATGTGGTAGGATGCACCATTGAAATATTTCATCTGGTCCAAGTTTGTATAATTGCCCCACAATTAGCTGGAAATCCGAAGCTTTCACTACCAACTATTTCTTCTTATTGGTCGACAGGTCCTTTGGAGCAACTCCAGTTTCTAAGAAATGAATGATTGGAGCATAATGGTCATATGCGATCTCTACCCGAAACAGTTGTGCATCAGGCAATCCATCCTGAATATTGGTAAGCTCTTCTCCTATCTCAATGCAAGACAGATGATCGGGGCCAGCATTCAACAGTCTTGGCTTCACAATTATCTCAAAGTCAGATTCCTAAAAAAGTAGCAGCCATCGACAGATCTTTCCCCTCAACACAGGCTTATTGACCAAGTATTGCAAAGCAGAATGGTCCATGAACATTTTGAAGTGACCGCCCAACAGATAGTGCCTAAAATTTTGCAACACATAAACCATGGCCAAGCCCTCTCTCTCAATGGTTGTATAATTTCTTTCTACAAAAGAAAGCTACCTACTTGCAAATGCGATTGGATGATCTAGGTCGCCCTCGCCTGGCTGTGCAAGTACTACCCCTAGTGCAATAGAAGAGGCACCTACATGGACGTGGAACTCCTTGTTCCAATCGGGGAATACTAGGATGGGCGTCGATGCCATCTTGGCCTTCAGTGTGTCAAAACTCCCCTGACACTCGTGATTCCACTCAAATGCAGCATCCTTCTTTAGCAGCTTCTCCATAGGGGCCGTAATCGCAACGTATCCTTTAATGAACTTGCTATAGTACCCTGTGTGTCCCAATGTCGCCTGAAGCATCTTGACATTAGTCGGTGGTGGCAGACTAAGGATAAGTGCAATATTCGCAGGGTTTACCAACAACCCTTGCTTGCACATGATGTGTCCTAACAGTATTCCAAATGGCGCGTAAAAAATGAACTTCTTTGAATTCAATGCAATTTGATGCTGCAGGAACTTCTAAATGAAATATTTGAGTGCAGTGACAACCACCTAAGAAAATATTGTTGGTGCATTCTTCAATCCAAAAGGCATGACTGTATATTGAAAACAACCCCGCTCAGTGACGAATGTCGTCTTATGCTAATCTTCCTTTGAGATTCGGATCTGGTGATACCCCAAAAATCCATCTGTGAATCAGTACATCTCATGACCGCCTACCCCTTCAAGGACCTCATCTGTAAAGGGAGTTGGAAACGGATCATGCAGGAAGGCATCATTCAGCTTCCTCAAATCGACACAAATGCGAACTTCTCCAGTCTTTTTGTCCTTAACCACCATAGGTCTTATCCATTTCAACTCTTCAATGGGCTCAATGATTCCAATGTCCAACATTTGGTCAAGCTCAGCTTTGAAATGTTCTTTGTATCGTGGGTTCAGTCGATACGGCCTCTATCGCACTGGTTTCACATCTGATTTCAATGGTATTTTCATCTCTCCTAGATCCCCTAATATCCCTTTAATTTCCAAGAACCGTGTCGAAAATAGATCCTGGAACTCATGTAGCAGATATGTGATATGTGCCATTGTCTTATCATCCCAATAGTCCCCAATGTTAGCAAACTTCAGGTTTTATTCTGTCCCAATGTTAAATTTTCAGATCTTCAACGGCTGACTCATGGGGTCAGTTGGTATGTCTGGTGCTACAACATTGTGACTTCCTTCTGATTCTGAAATATTGACATTCCTCAGGTCATCATCATCTTCAGGTTCCCCAAATATATTGTAGCAAGCCATCAGGGACTGCATATGGAGCTGCACATGTGGATCTACAGGGTATGCGGGTGGCACAACCTTCAATACTACATTGCATATGAGTTGGAGTGCATCGTGGACCTCAGGGTTAGCATCTTCGAAATTAAAATTCTGCACAAAGCAAATCGACAACTCATCCCAGGTAGTTATGGTTCTGTGCAGCTCTACCACTAGATACCAGGATCTAGGCATTTCGTCCAAATTATGAACAAAAGCATGGACCCACTCATCCTTGGGTCACGATGCCCACAAAGCCTGACATTCCATTAAATGACCGGTGGGGTTATTTCACCCAACGGGATAGGTCTCTGAATCACCAAAGTGTGCCATCATGAATCATTGACATTGTTCCCATTCATGGATTTCCTGTTTGTGAGCCACTGACCAGCATGCTGGGGTAGCCTTCAATGCTTCCTCCAATGCCAACAACCTCTGTAGTTCAAACACCTTCTCTTCAAATCCTTGGAGGAATTTGAACAACTCTAGTAGCCCCTCATATATTGGTAGCTCGATGATCTTAGTCATAACATGGCGTAGATATTGCGTGATCAGTCCACACTTTCTAAAAGACACCTCATGAAGATGACTTTGCCAATTTTCTAAATCATCATCAGAATCAGAGGACGCAGAGCTAGCACTGTGCCATCCAAGTTTTCCATCAATAGTAGGGTGGATATAGTCCTCAGAGATATTGTAGGAATGATCCCAGCTTCTACCAACCTCATCCTTGATAGGGTCAATATATCAGAGTCCTTCCTGAGGGTCCATGGGAGCAATGACTCTAATATCTTGGTTTTTGAATGTCATAACCCACTTCTTGAAATTGATAGCTTCCATGCTATCATTGGCCCATCCAATCCCTAGTAGCATAGGATAAGATCCTCCACCATCAACTATTTCAATGACATCGAAATCAGCATATGTCTTCATACCTTCGACATCAACGACCAGGTTCGAGACACAACTAAACCTTGGCCTCATTTGCTAGTCGTAGTTGCACAGGAGACCACCCCAATGTTGGCTTTCCCATTAACTGCCAAGTCTACTTGGTCAAAATATTCACATCTGACCCTAGATCCAGAATAATAGAATCAACTTTGTAGTCCACTATCTGGATGTTCATTCTCATCTCTTTACCTGTCTTTCTCTTCTGAAGAGAATTTACTGCGAAATCCTTCAACGTCTGATTCCGTTGGCACAGCAACTTCTCAATCTCACTGAGAGGCTTGGTATCTCTAGCTAACAAAGCTCCAAAGAACTGTCGCAAGGTACCATGCTATCGCAATGGTCCTACCTCTACAGAAGGATAAAAAGCAAATGGCATTTCAACAACAAGAAACTTACCCGGAATCCTCCCGATTGCATGCTTGACCTGAAACAACATATCCTTCTCTATCGCAATATCAAATGCTACCTTTTTCTTCCCTGCAAACCGAACTTGTTGACGGGGTCCATCCTCTCTGGTCGTCGCACCTGCGCGAGTGACAACAGCAACGTTGACAGCCTGGGTTCTGGGTTCTACTAGAATTTTCACAACCGTTGATCCTTGATTCAGGTTCTGAGCTTGGTTCAGGGGTGGGTTTTGAATCGATGGTGGATTCATTTGCTGATTTTGAGTCTGTAGTGAGATTTGAGGCTGATTCTATAATGGTTGTTGGGTCTACACTTGTTTTTGGTTTTGGAACCGGTTCTGCAACTGAGGGATGTTTTCGGCCTGCCACTTCACAATCAATTGAGGGAAATATTTGACATTATGCTTGCTTGTTGTGCAGTATGTACACTACACATGGGGAATCTCCCTCTGATAGTGTCCAAATACCCCACAGGTGTAACATTGGATGGATTCTCAACCTAATCTGAAGCCTCCTCCATGTCCCCCAAATCCTCCTCGAAATCCTCTGGTTTACTGATATTGCGGTTGGGATAGCTGCTGCGGGGGATTCAATTGTTGTTGAACGTAGTGTGCTTCTTGAAAATACCACGGTTGAGGCTAAGAAATCAGCACTTGAATATACTGTGGTCGCAGTGCAAATTGTGGTTGTGCTACGAACTGCGGTTGCGATTGTGATGGAATAAACTGTGTTTGTGGAGGTGGTGCATACTGTATGGTCGGTTGTACCATATGTGTCTATGAATGCTGGATCACGCAGGTATCCTCACCCTTCACAAAATATGCATCATATGTTCTCTCTTAAATCAGGTCGTAAGCTCGGCAGTCTTTATCCTAGTGCCCTACTGAGCGAAAAAAGGAGCAATACAAACTTTCCTCCTTCGTAACCATATTTTGCGTGTAGCTACACTTTTTGTGTCGATTCCCGTATACGTGACATACGTGACACCATGGAACACCAGTGCAACTCAAAGGGTTCGACGCTCTTGAGAGCAAATAATTTCAGAAAGTTATATAGGTGTCCTTGTTGTGTCCATCCATACGACACCGCGTGCACCAGAGGTCATCATGCTCTTCTTTTTCCTTCTTAATATCCTACAGTCGGAGTGTCAAATTTGCTAGCTATGCCTTAATCTGGTTCATGCCAACTGCAATCTCCCCAATAGGTGAAGCTTCTAACTTCATCGCCATCTCCAGGGTCTCATTATGTGTTGCAATATTTTGTTGCATTAACTGTTGTCAAATGTGCGGAACCAGTTCAACAATGAACCACTCCTTATGTTGAACATCGCTCATTTTGAAGCTGACTCGAGCCAACAACATCTTAAACCATTCATCAAAATCCCAAATAGTTTCATTCTGAAACTGCTTGATCTCCTTGAGTTCTGTAATATATTGGGCCTCATATTTGGGTTTTTTAAATTCCTTGAATAGTCCTTCTCAGATCTCATTCAAGTTTTTCACCGCGGTCTCCTGAGGAACCTGCATGAATCTCATGTACCAGTCAAGCGCACGACCTCTGAGGGTGGTCTCCAATTGGCTTCTCTCAATATCATCATCCACACTCTGTCTGGAAGTCCAAACTGCTTCACATAAGAACCAGTACTACTCCGAGTCATTAGTCCCATTTCCATGGAATATTGGTAACTTCATCTCGTCGCCCGCCATTCTAGGCCTTCTTCCTACAAACGGTTTTCTACTGCTAGACTGTTGCTGGCACATCGAACAAGGTGATGTAGAATGTGCTTTTCTACCTATTGGTGGAGTAGTGAGTGGAGGTGTGGACACGTTACTGCTGGGGTTCATGTTTCCTACTATCCTGGGCGTATCTTGGGTCTAGTCGTCCTCGTTGTCACTGTATGGTTTCTTCGTCCCATGTGGTTGTTCTTCACGGTCTTGCATCTTGATTGCAGTAGGACCTTCCCATGTCCTCTGCCTCTTCTCTTGTCAAAACCTTGTTCCTCCCCTCATACAACCACTTGTTTCATCAGTGACCCTCACAGTCTCCTCAGAACTCATACCCATCTACCCCTTATCTTACCATTTTCCTCCCCCCTTTCATCGCAGTGTCCACGGCCTCTGCACACCAGAGTACCACTAATCGAGGTGAATTTTTAGAATACCCTTCTCGCAGGTAAGCATCTTAATGGATATTGCAGAGACAGCAAGAACCAACCTCGTGGCTCATTGAAGAACTCTCTTTCTGCTTCGTTGTATGCCTTATTGGTATCGACTGCAAACTCGATGATGTATCCCTCTAGAATACTATCCAGCCATACTTTGACAACTCGTGATGCTTTGTTATTGGTTTCTTATAGCTCTTGGATCAGTCTAGGGGTCCAGTATGTCATCTCTCCTCCTTGATGGTTATTCTTCTTATAAGTGAACCACACTAGCCATTCATACAATATGACCAGAAATTCACAAAAGAACCATTCGTAGGGACCGTCGTAGCTATATTTGTTCAACCACCTGGTTGTCGACAACTTCGGATTCTGATTCTCTATTTTAGTGAACTCTCCTAGATTTAGTTCAAACCAATCTTCAATCTCTGGTTTTGTTGGATGCCACAACATATCCTCCCTTCAATTGCAACAAGGTCCCGGTAACAGAACCATTTGTTAGCACAACCCACCAACAAAGCCTCGTCAACAAGGGTTCCCAATCTGTCGACGCCCAACCAGCACGATCTCCCTGAGCACCAACCAAGACAAGTTTGACCCTACCCCACAACACCCGTAGAGTGGATGAAGTCTCACCCGAGATGTCGAGGGAGATCTGTCGGAACCAAGTTTCCAGCAGTAGGAAGGAAGGGCATGGCATCAACGAATGAACTTCATAATCAACAGATACTCTAGAGACAATTTTATCAGAATCGCATCATTCATCACAGATCCGTTAAAATAACTAGTAGATCACTAACCGATTGCATCACTTCATTCATCACAGCAGTAACATTGATTCATATAACAGATACAATAACCATCCATCATTGTCATTGCATATCATAAAGACAGAAAAGAAATAAGAAATAGGATCACTCCAGGAAAACATTTGTCATGCCATATTACTTATGCGCAACATATACAAATCATATAGTACTTCTCCATAGTAGTAGAATGATCACAACCCAAGACTCAATAGTTGGTCAACACAAACAAAGCCAAAACTCCTCAAGAACAAAATGAAGCGACAAGTTCACAGATCACAAAATGGATTAATCGATTGATCTTTCACATCCATGATACTCCTCTACAATTGCAATTCTAATTCTATATATAGTCTTGCACCTTTACCTCCAAGGTCCACTTCTAACTATCTTCTAACAAACTAGTGAGCTATATCCACAAAATGTGGTCAATCGGTACAAAATTGCATAAAGAAATCAAAAAACGATTTTTCTTCCACCTATCACGTTGTTGTGGTCCTTCGCGGTGGCATGTGAACTTGTGCATCCTCTGCAGTGTTGTGCAAATCACTTACCCAATACCCCTTCCAGCATTCCTCACCGCATACTTCCTCTTCCAGTCCACTACGAGGTGCAATGGTAATCCAGACCCCCTAGGCCATCGAGATATTGCCATTCACCATAAGAATTTATGTGAAGGTCAAGGACAAATCCAAGTGGTGGAAACAAAGGAACATCAAAGGTATGAACAACCAAAATCAACAACCATCTAAAATAACCATTAAAAACAACCCCCAAACCAAGGATATCAAACATGTATTTATAAACCAAAGAAGGTAATTCTAACTCAATGGGTCAAAATCAAAACATGGTAAGCCAACTTTAGTCAATTCAAGGGGGGTAATTCAACCACAAGAGTTTAACTCTAATCCAACCCAAGCGATTCTAATTTCAAGGAGAATTACCCCAAGCCACTCCACCCAACTCAACATTAGTGAGGTGAGGTATCACACAAGCCAAGGCATCTTCCCAAAATAGAAAAGGGGGGTTACAAAAGGATTTACACAAGAGTTACACAAATGTTTACACGATGAGTTATAAAACCACCAAAGGGGCTTAATCAACAACTGGCACACACCCAAACACTAAGGAGGCCCACTAAATCATGAATTAGGCTCAATAATACCAACATAGGATAAATTAATCAAAACTTGTGTCATTTGTACAATGTTTGGGTGATCATCAATTAATAAAGACACTAAGGAATCAATATGGACCAAGATCAACAAACAAGTTATAAAGTGCTAGGAATGTCCCCATTCCCCCTCACATTGTGGATCTAGGCCTCCCATACTCTTTTAGTGGTCCTCGATGTGTCAGTTGTTTCCATTAATTAATTATTTACAAAATAATAATAACATATCTAGGTCCTTAAAGACCCTTTTTCCAACACCTTGTGCCACAATAATAAACAATTACAAATTACATATGTTTGGGGCTTAACACATGGGGTATTACATCCCCTCCCCCTTAAACCATGCATCGTCCTCAATGCATAATACATACATTCTTTTACAAATTTCAAAGGGATCACTACCTTCAGTTTTCAAGTAGTATTTCTCGGAACTCCTCTTCCGAGAAACCACAATATTTCCCATTATGACTTTCCTGTCGTTTCCACTGCCTATGGAATGTGATTCCCTTCACTTAACTTGTTCCTCAATATATCTCCATCCCATTTTCTGGCTTCATGTGCAAGAACCAAGACTAGTAGCAAGAGTCAATATGCAATCCCCGTTACAGGGTCTTCAAATATCAACAAATATACATTCACCTGAAAACCACATTTCAATCAACCATATGACTAGCGTCAGGTATACAAATGTATGATACATGATATAAGAGTATTCGTTAACTACTAAACCATGAACATAAAGATAGCATAAATCAATCACCATGGAACCTATACAAAATACAATAACATGAATAGCACATGAGAGAATACTTATCTCAAATTTTGGCAACTACCTTCAACAGGACAATGTTCCTCCCATAAGAAGAGTGCAATTAGTTTATAAACTCTCAAAAATACCTCTTTTGAGAACCTCAATGCTTCCCACTACTACTTTCATGTTTGTCTCCACTGCCTATGGGATCGCTGTCCCATTTCCTGGCTTCCTGTGCGAGAACCTGGACTAGTAGAGTGATATGACATAAGCAAAGGGGTGACAATCCACCAGACCACCGCTCTGGAAATGGATACTAGACTGCTCTCTGAGGGAATCCAGAAACTCAGTCCCAACATCTAAACCATATTCTTCAACAAAGATACTTGAAATAGAGATGCTTCTTTAGCAAGGATGCTTTTTCACATTCACAACAAACACATGGTTATCAGTAAACATATATATTGTTTAATAAGATTCTTAAAATACATCTTTAAAAAATAAATTTTCTAATTAATTACATGAAATACTTCAGTATATGCAAGGTACTCGAGATTAGATACTTCTTCAACAAATACTTGAAATGCATCTAACTGAATCTTATTCTAATCAATTTCAATAATATGAAATGCATCTAATACACATGAAATTTGTTCAAATAAGTCGATCACGTGATATGCATTACCAAGATGCTTTTGCATGATTTATCACTCAAATAATTTTCCTACAAGGATGCATGAAGTGTCACCAAGATATTTTTCCAACAAGATGCATGAACTATCACTATGATATTTTACAAATATACATTTCAACAAAGGTACTTGATATACTACAAGGATACCCTTGCAAGATACTTTCAACAAAGATCACAAGGATAAATATTTTCAAAGATTGCCTAGATACTTTTGCATTTTAATGTAACAAGCAAATCAAAGTTATATGCAACAGTTATAATCTAACTAAGAACCAAAAATGCCATAACAACCTATTACTTTTCATCTCAACACAAAGCATAATTCTTCTTAGAAATCACTCAAAATACATTATTCATCAACTAATATCAATCATACAACGACCCTCCTGCATACATCATCCATAAATACATTGACCATCAATTCATAATATCTCAACCTATATCAATCATATATCAATCATGTAATATCAACCAAGGACAACCATACATGCATCAACTAACCATACGAGCATCAATCATAGTACATCAATCAAATCACATCAACCACAATACATCAACCATCATACATCAATTAGAATAAATTAATCAGAGTACATCAACCAACATACATCAAATGGAATACATTAATCAAAATACACAATGAGAATACATCAACCAAGATTCATCAAGCATAATACAATGATCACAATACATCAATCAGAATACATCGTCCATAAGACATCAACCAAGATGCATCAATCATACACATAACAACCATAACAACCAAGGACAACCAATAATAGGAACACATATCATGTTGACAATGTCATACAGGTATAAACCATTAATCAACCAATGTCAATCAATAACATCCAATAGCAACAAATAATATCAAACAACATACATCAACTATAGAAATCATATAGAGTAGTTACTATTTATCATAACATTACATACAATCATTAGCACATGAGGATATATATAATAATACATTACATTATTAATTATTTACGCGTAGCACGCTACTTATCAATCAAAGTAAATTTATAGTCACATCAAACAACCAAACATTCTACCACCAAAATCTTCTAATATTATACAATAAAACAATTACTATTTGTACAACACTCTATCATACACTCATACCATATACCATACTTACTACTACTACGTATTATATACATACACTCGTTTTTGTTTACATATATATTATAATTCTTCAATCATATATCATATTATTATTCATCATATAAACAGTATTATTCATATAACCTATATATTCCATATTTAATATACTCATAGAATTATTATGTTATACCATAATATCAATACAATTATAGCAATAATTGCATAACCGAATACTATCATATTAGATACGTATTATAACATAACACTCCTGATCACACTATACTTACTAATATTTCCGAACTCTAAAATACTTCCAAACACTTTCAAATATTCCCAAACACTTACAAATACTTCCATATACTTCCAAACACTTCCAAATACCTCCAAATACTCAAACACTTCCAAACACCTCCAAACACCTCCAAATTTTATACTTATGTCATTACATACATTCACCTCTATACATATAGTATATCCACAATATTACATACATGTAATCCTAATAATGATTACATATAATAAAATACATATTATAGTATATACAAACCTACAACCATTCATATATATAATAATGCATCTATTCTTATATATAATTTCAACAACTATACATATCACCCATATCATATTTATATATATTTATGTCGATGTCATATATATAATATTATCTTACACTAGAATACTACTTACGTATACTCAAAATGAAATAAATAATATTAAGAGAAGACAAGTTGCTCATTTCCTCCAAAAATAGACTAGGAGTTACATCTCCATAAGTAAAATAATTAAAATAATTAAAATAAAAGAGAATATGAACCATTAGAGACAAGTGGCTCATTCTCCTCCAAAATAAATAAGGAGTTACATCTCCATAAACAAAATATATAAAAATAAAATAGAATATGAACCATTAGGGGACAAGTGGCTCATTTTCTCCACTCAATAAATAAATTAAATAAATTAGTAAGATAGCTAGTATAATAATAATGTTACCCCCCAAATGCGGGTGACAGGACACACGACACGGAGGACAGGATGGTTAGGGATTACGAGGCCATGGATGTGGAATTGGATGTGGCTAAAGATGGCGCAAACATGGCTCAGGATGGCATGGATAGGGATGCAGCATAGGATGGCTCGGACATGGACACGGCTCAAGATAACTGGATGTGGCCGCAAGAGAATATCGAGATCCGAATGTGGGTAAGGACGTGGACATGATTGTGGCTCTGGATGGTGTGAATGACCAGGTGGAAGACAGCTAGCAGCATGCAAACCGACTCCCTCATGGGCCCGACACCTTTTGGGTCCACAAAGAGAACATATATTTCTACGCTGGCAACCGACATCTGACCACCTCTGTTGATGACACCAGCACCCACAGAAACACTGGCAGTTCTAGTCCCCTCAGTAATTAAGGCCGAGCAGGCTGGGTATAAAGTCATTATGGCTTGCATGAATGTTCCACTCCCCCATTACCTATTTCAGTCACGCGCTCTTTGGAAACCCCATGTCATCGAGACGAAAAGCACCACTCAGAGGTGGGAGAAGACCCCCCAGAGGAGGAAGAGGTCTCGAAAGGGCTGGAAACCCTAAGGAACCACCCTTCCACCCGAATGCCAATAATAGGGAATTCGAATCTGGGTTTTCGCCTGCACTAAGATCCTTAGTCAAATACCGGGAAAACGAAATCTCGGGCTCTACTACTGCAACCACCCGCACCACCTGCGGCAGTTAAAATTACTGGGTTTTTAAAAATTTTCTCATTAAACTCATTCTTTATGCCATCAACGACATCCCCGACCCTACTCAGCACCCCCCCCCCCCCCCCC
>LPNX010329803.1:85030-114407 GCA_001517045.1 Pseudotsuga menziesii
TAGCGGCAATTTGTGAGGAAGAAAGGAAAAGCCACCAAGAAGACGTCAGCACAACTTGTCAAGCAAACAGCACCAGACTCGGGAAACTCCACGAACAGCAACTCCACAGGTGTCAGCAAGAAACCTCAATAGGAGCGGGAGAATGGCACGAAGCAGGTACTCCAATGGGGCACTGAATACAGCTACCCAGTCACCGAGGTTCCATATGAGACACTCTGACACCAGGTGTTCTGTTCCTCTAGATGTCTAGAATCCATATTTTTTATGTTTTTTTTGCTTTCCAGTACATGACACCTGTCTAGTCTATGTTTGTCTGGTTTTCATTTACTCTGTTCAATATTTTTGAACTGTTTAAGATATGTTTTCCCCTCTATGTGGAGGATCATTTTTTGATACGCTTAAATCACCTATTGTGGCCCGGTTTTGTGTTCTTGCAACACATAGACTTGTATCGTTACCTGTATTTTTATCACCACTTAATAGATTAGACCTAAACTTACAAAAAAAAATGTTACCACTAACCCTAAAATAAATTAATTAAATAATAGAATACAAAAATATCTCATAACTATGCTTACCTCCAAGTGGAAATTCCACCACTAACTAATTAGATAAGTTAGCATAGTAATAATTAATAAATAATATAAAAACATACTACATGCATAAAATAAAAAGAGAATGAGAAACACAATTTAGACAAGTGTCTCATTCCTAAAAATAGCCAAGAAGTTACTCATCCCATCCAAGTGACATAAATAAGACTATAAAAGCATACCATCCATAGAGAATACAAAAACAATATATGGTATAAATGCCACTTAATAAATCATATTAATAATAATAATAATAGAACTATATCGTCTTAATAAATTAGTATTAAACTAATACTAGGACATATACGATTATAATTACAATTATTTACTTATCAATTCATATTCATAATGTATCAGTAAATAAGTCATACTAAAAGAAGAATTTAGATATTAACGATTGAATGAGCAATAAAAGATGCAAATACACAAGTATCAACCAATCAAGTCAAAGTCAATTATTAGATATGCACCACATACTAATTACCAATCAATCACTGAACAACCAACATTCAATATTAATTAATTCTAAGGAATACAAACAACTAATCTCTGAAGTGAGGTTTCTTATTCTTCTATTAACATAATGGAGGTTAAATTAATCTTAATAAGCACATTTGTAAACTCCAAATGCACATATACATAAGATAATAACTCTGTAGAAGGCCCAACAGTCGCAATGTTGGAACCTAAGCTCTGATACCAACTTGTAATGTCCTCTGGTGATATCAATGGGTCTGAGGGACATATCATTTTATCTCTAATGTTAGTTATATAATTTTAGCACAATGGATTAGTTAAACAAATATTAAAATTCATTTTTCACTATTTGTTTCATGATAAAGTCCTTTTAATTACAAATAAATTAATAATTATTCAAATATTTGATCCAAGGGCTCGAAAGGATTACTAACACCTTCTAGCAACGTCACATATCCATTCCAATCCAATTCAGACATAACTTCCATGCCATTTACTCTTAATCATGATTAATTAGTAATTAGTGTTCCAATTACGATACTTAACGACAATTAGTGCATAATTGATGACACTTATTATAATTTCATTTGTTTATCACTTAACCAATGTTTATCAATTCCAATGGCTAATTAACACCTAATAACATGTAAATCAGGGCTAATTACCATTTTCCAATTAATTAAACATAGTAGTTATGAAAATGATTCCATGAGAACTAGTTAACTAGTTGTTCAATATTAACAACTAGTTAACTAGTTGTTCAATACTAACAACTAGTCTTACACAAATTCGACACACAACCATGCAAATGAACCAAAAAGTGAACCTACAGCCATTATACACATATTTAAGCATGCATGTACAGCAAAATAAACTACTTTTTCATATCTAATCCGAGTACATAAACAAAGGATATTTCAAGTGCAATCAATACAACTAGTTAATAAACACTGCCGGGAATTCAATCAAAGCAATCATACCGAGTTTCGAGGAACACGGAGGTGAAGGTATAGATATTTAAAATAGCATTCTACAGCACAAGTAAAGCATAAATAACAGATCATATGGTTGTACATTCATCTTTTACCAAAAACAGATATTCGAATCCAAAAACTATTTGCCAATTTCACTGCAATGTACATAGGTTTCAATTGAACTTTCCAAATGAAAAATAAAGAGATATATGACTATTGTATCTCATGGAAATCATATCATGGATCACTTACATCCATATGGTTGTACCTTTCCACCCATATACATTCCATTAAACAATCCACAAAATAAGTTAATTCTACTCATCTGAATTGACTAGTAATTCTAGGAATCACTAGAGTATTTAAATCCATGGCTAGTAGAATAATTCAAATGCAATTAAAAATATAAATAACATGTTTTATCATTCATAATATAGGTATATCTCATTCTAACATTTTGTCAAACACTTCTTATACAGAGTCACAAATCTACTCAAAACAATTCCATTGAAGGAGCTAGAAATTGGAAATTGATCTAGAATTTCGGTACACATTATCCCAACACTACCAAGAAGTTTTATCCTCACATTATCACACACATTTCAATATTATCTATCAGATATAAGCATAAAATTAACACTCAGGCATTTTTACAAACACCTCATGTGATAATTCTCCAAACTATGCGAAACAGTCCGATCAAAGAACTAGTTTTCGAATAAATGGTAAAAGCTCCAAAGAGAAGTGTCTTAAACCATTCCGAGGATACTGCACCATCAAATTTCACAGTATATAATGAAAATGGCAAGAAATATCAGTTCTATAGTAGAGGTACCAAATAATTTTTTTCTCAAACAATTTGTGCACAAAATTCCAAAAACTAGTTTCCAATTCCTTCAAAAAATTTACTTGCATAAATAGATTGGATTTTATGAGAAATTTAATCCACAAATAAATCATACGTTTAATCAAATATTTCATGTGCATACATAAATAAATCATATCAAATCCAGGTAAATTAATTAAACATGAGATAAATCACTTATCTTATCAATGCGCAACTGGCATTATCTGGGCCACATTCCACCTAGCCTTTGGCACTGCCAATCCAGGTCTCACTTTGACAGGCCATGCCCGAGCTGAGGAAACATATCCAAAATAGAGGTACACTGAATAATAACTCAAGTATCAGCTTGAGAATCCAAAACTCTATTCCTCACCACATACTTCCTCTTCCACTCCACTACCAGGTGCAATGGTAATCCAGGCCCCCTAGGCCATCGAGATATCGCCATTCACCATAAGGATTTATGTGTAGGTCAAGGAAAAATCCAAGTGGTGGAAACAAAGGAACATCAAAGGTATGAACAACCATAATCAACAACCATCTAAAATAACCATGAAAATCAACCCCCAAACCAAGGATATCAATCATGTATTTATAGACCAAAGAAGGTAATTCTAACTCAATGGGTTAAAATCAAACCATGGTAATCCAACTTGAGTCAATTCAAGGGGGGTAATTCAACCACAAGAGGTTAACTCTAATCCAACCCAAACGATTTGAATTTCAAGGAGAATGACCCCAAGCCACTCCACCTAACTCAAAATTAGTGAGGTGAGGTGTCACACAAGCCAAGGCATCTTCCCAAAATAGAAAAGGGGGGTTACAAAAGGATTTACACAAAATTTGCACAAGGATTTATAAAACCACCAAAGGGGCTCAATAAACAAGTGGCACCTGTGACCCACCCAAACACTAAGGAGGCCCACTAGATCATGAATTAGGCTCAATAATACCAACATGGGATAAATTAATCAAAACTTGGGTCATTTGTACAATGTTTGGGTGATCATCCATTAATAAAGCCACTAAGGAACAAATATGGACCAAGATCAACCAAACAAGTTCTAAAGTGCTAGGAATGTCCCCATTCCCCCTCACATTATGGATCTAGGCCTCCCATATTCTTTTAGTGGTCCTCGATGTGCTAGTTGTTTTCAATAATTAATTATTTACAAAATAATAATAATGTCTCTAGGTCCTTAAAGACCCTTTTTTTATCTCCTTGTTCCACAATAATAAACAATTACAAATTACATATGTCTTGGGCTTAACACATGGGGTATTACATCCCCTCCACCTTAAACCATGCCTCATCCTCGATGCATAATACATACATTCTTTTACAACTTTCAAAGGGATCACTACCTTCATTTTTCAAGTAGTATTTCTCAGAACTCCTCTTTCGAGAAACCACAATATTTCCTATTACGACTTTCATGTCTGTCTCCACTGCCTATGGGATGTGACTCCCTTCACTTAACTTGTTCCTGAAGATATATCCATCCCATTTTCTGGCTTCTTGTGCAAGAACCAAGGCTAGTAGCAAGGGTCAATAGGCAATCCCCATTACAGGGTCTTCAAATATCAACAAAGATACATTCACCTGAAAAACATATTTCAATGAACCATATGATTAACATCATGTATACAAATGTACGATGCATGATATAAGAGTATTCGTTAACTACAAAACCATGAACATAAATATATCATAAATCAATCATTCACCATGGAACCTATACAAAATACAACAACATGAATAGCACACGAGAGAATACTTATCTCAAATTTTGGCAACTAGCTTCAATGGAACAATGTTCCTCCCGTAAGAAGAGCACAATCATTTCAAAAACTCTCAGAACTACCTCTTATGAGAACCTCAATGCTTCCCACTACTACTTTCATGTTTGTCTCCACTGCCTATGGGGTCACCATCCCATTTCCTGGCTTCCTGTGCGAGAACTTGGAATAGTAGAGTGATATGACATAAGCAAAGGGGTGACAATCCACCATACTACCACTCTGGAAATAGATACTATACTGCTCTCTAAGGGAATCCAAGAACTCAGTCCCAACAACTAAACCATATTCTTCAACAAAGATACTTTAAATAGACATGTTTCTTTAGCAAGTATGCTTTTTCACATTCCCAACATACACATGGTTAGTAGTAAACATATATACTGTTTAATAAGATTCTTAAAATACATCTTTCAAAAAATAATTTTTTTAATTAATTACATAAAATACTTTAGTATATGTAAGGTACTTGAGATTAGATACTTCTTCAACAAATACTTGAAATGCATCTAACTAAATCTTATTCTAATCAATTTCAATAATATGAAATGCATATAATACACATGAAATCTGTTCAAATAAATTGATCATGTGATATGCATTACCAAGCTGCTTTTGCATGATTTATCACTCAAATAATTTTCCTACAAGGATGCATGAAGTGTCACCAAGATATTTTTCCAAAAAGATTCATGAACTATCACTATGATATTTTACAAATATGCATTTCAACAAAGGTATTTGATATACTACAAGGATACCCTAGCAAGATACTTTCAACAAAGACCACAAGGATAAATATTTTCAAAGATCACCTAGATACTTTTGCATTTTAATGAAACAAGAAAAGCAAATTTTTATGCAACAGTTATAATCTAACTAAGAACCAAAAAGGCTATAACAACCTATTGTTTTTCATCTCAAGACAAAGCATAATTATTCTTAGATTTCACTCAAAATACATTATTCATCAACTAATATCAATCATACAATGACCCTCATGCATACATCATCCATCAATACATCGACCATCAATTCATAATATCTCAACCTATATCAATCATATATCGATCATGTAATATCAACCAAGAACAACCATACATGCATCAACTAACCATACGAGCATCAATCATAGTACATCAATCAAAGCACATCAACCACAATACATCAAACATCATACATCAATTAGAATACATTAATCAAAATACATCAATTAGAATACACAATCAGAATACATTAACTAGGATTCATCAAGAAAATTATAATTATCATAATACACCAATCAGAATACATCAACCAACATACATCAAATAGAATACATTAATCAAAATACACAATCATAATTCATCAACCAAGATTCATCAAGCATAATACAATGATCACAATACATCAATCAGAATACTTCATCCATAAGACATCAACCAAGATGCATCAATCATACACATAACAACCATAACAACCAAGGACACCAATAATAGGCATACATATAAAGTTGACAATGTCATACAGGTATAAACCATTAATCAACCAATGCCAAATCAATAACATCCAATAGCAACCCATAATATCAAACAACATACATCAATTATAGAAATCATATCGAGTAGTTACTATTTATCATAACATTACATAGAATCATTAGCACATGAGGATATATATAATAATACATTACATTACTAATTATTTGCATGTAGCACAGTGCTTATCAATCAAAGTAAATACATAGTCACCTCAAACAACCAAACATCCTACCACCAAAGTCTTCTAATATTATACAATAAAACAATTATAGTTGTATAACACACTATCATACACTCATACCATATACCATACTTACTACTACTATGTATTATATACATACACTCGTTTTTGTTTACATATATATTATAATTCTTCAATCATATATCATATTATTATTAATCATATACACAACATATTAGTCATATAACCTATATATACCAGATTTAATATACTTATAGAATTATTATGTTATACCATAATATCAATACAATTATAGCAATAATTTCATAACCCAATACTATCATATTAGATATGTATTATAGCATATATATACTAACATAACATTCTTCACCACACTATACTTCCTTATATTTCCAAACTCTAAAATACTTCCAAGCACTTTCAGATATTCCCAAATAATTCCAAACACTTCCAAATGCTTTCATATACCTCCATGCACCTCCAAACACTTCCAAACACTCAAACACTTCCAAACACCTCCAAATTCTATACTTACGTCATTACATACGTTCACCTATATACATATAGTATATCCACAATATTACATACATGTAATACTAATAATGATTACATATAATAAAATACATATTATAGTATAAACAAACATGCACGCATTCATATATATAATAATGCATCTATTCTTATATATAATTTCAACAATTATACATATCACCCATATCATATTTATACATATTAATGTCGATGACATATATATAATATTATCGTACAGTACAATACTGCTTACTTATACACAAAATGAAATAAATAATATTAAGAGAAGACAAGTGGCTCATTTCCTCCAAAAATAGACTAGGAGTTACATCTCCATAAGTAAAATAAATAAAATAATTAAAATAAAAGAGAATATGAACCATTAGAGACAAGTGGCTCATTGTCCTCCAAAATAGATAAGGAGTTACATCTTCATAAACAAAATAAATAAAAATAAAAGAGAATAAGAACCATTAGGAGACAAGTAGGTCATTTTCTCCACTCAATAAATAAATTAGTAAGATAGCTAGTATAATAATAATGTTACCACTAACCCCAAAATAAATTAATTAAATAATTGACTACAAAAATATCCCATAACTATGCTTTCCTCCAAGTGGCAATTCCATCACTAACTAATTAGATAAGTTAGCATAGTAATAATTAATAAATAATATAAAAACATACTACATGCATAAAGTAAAAAGAGAATGAGAAACACAATTTAAACAAGTGTCTCATTCCTAAAAATAGCCAAGAAGTTACTCATCCATGTAACCATCCAAGTGACATAAATAAGACTATAAAAGCATACCATCCATAGAGAACACAAAATCAATATAGGGTATAAATGTCACTTAATAAATCATATTAATATTAATAATAATAGAACTATGTCATCTTAATAACTTAGCATTAAACTAATACTAGGACATATACTATTATAATTTCAATTATTTACTTATCAATTCATAATCATAATGTATCAGCAAATAAGTCATACTACAAGAAGCATTTCAATATTAACAATTGAATGAGCAATAAAAGAGGAAAATTCACAAACATCAACCAATCAAGTCAAAGTCAATTATTAGATATGCACCACATAGTAATTACAAATCAATCATTGAAGAACCAACATTCAATATTAATTCATTCTAAGGAATACAAAGAACTAATCTCTGAAGTGAGGTTTCTTATTCTTCTATTAACATAAATGCGGTTAAATTAATCTTACTAAGCATATTTGTAAACTCCAAATGCACATATACAGAAGATAATAACTCTGTAGAAGGCCCAACAGTCGTAGTGTTGGAACCTAAGCTCTGATACCAACTTGTAATATCCCATGGGGATATCAATGGGTTTGAGGGACATATCATTAGCTCTCTAATGTTAATTAGATAATTTTAGCAAAATGGATTAGTTAAACAAATATTAAAACTCATTTTTCAATATTTGTTTCATGACAAAGTCCTTTTAATTAAAAATAAATTCAATAATTATTCAAATCTCTGATCCAAGGGCTGGAAAGGATTACTAACACCTTCTAGCAACATCACATATCCATTCCAATCCAATTGAGACATAAATTCCACATCTAAATTTCATTTACTCTTAATCATGATAAATTAGTAATTAGTGTTCCAATTACGATACTTGACGACAATTAGTGCATAATTGATGGTACTTATTATAATTTCATTTGTTTATCACGTAACCACTGTTTATTGAGTCCAATGACTAATTAACACCTAATAACATGTAAATCAGGGCTAATTACCATTTTCCAATTAATTAAACATAGTAATTATGAAAATGATTCCACGAGAACTAGTTAACTAGTTGTTCAATACTAACTACTAGTCTTGCACAAATTCGACACACAACCATGCCAATGAACCAAAAATTGAACCTATATCCATTATACACATATTTAAGCATGCATGTACATCAAAATAAAGTACTTTTGCAAATCTTATCCGAGTACATGAACGATGGATATTTCAAGTGCAATCAATACAACTAGTTAATAAACACTGCCAGGAATTTAATCAAACCAATCGTACCTAGTTTCGAGGCACACCTAGGTGAAGGTACATATATGAAAAATGGCATTCTACAGCACAATTAAAGCACCAATAATAGAGCATATGGCTGTACATTCTTCTTTTACCAAAAACAGAGATTTGAATCCAAAAACTATTTGTCAATTTCACTGCAATGTACATAGTTTTCAATTGAACTTTCCAAATTCCAAATAAAGAGAGAGATATGAATATTTTATCTCATGGAAATATTATCAGGGATCACTTACAGTCATATGGCTGTATCTTTCCACCCATATACATTCCATTAAACAATCCACAAAATAAGTTAATTCTACTCATCTAAATTGACTAGTAATTCTAGGAATCACTAAAATATTTAAATCCACAGCTCGTAGAATAATTCAAATGCAATTCCAACTCTAAATAACATGTTTTATCATTCATAACAGAGGTATATCTCATTCTAACATTTCGTCAAACACTTCATATGAAAAGTCACAAATTTACTCAAAACAATTCCATTCAAGGAGCTAGAAATTGGAAATTGATCTAGAATTTCGGTAAGACATTTCCCCAACACTACCAAGAATATTTATCCTCATATTCTCACACATGTTTCAATATTATTTATCAGATATAAACATAAAATTACAACTCACGCATTTTTACAAACACTTCATGTGACAATTCTCCAAACTATGCCAAACGGTTTGATCAAATAACTAGTTTTTGAATAAAAGGTAAAAGCACCAAAGAGAAGTATCTTAAACCATTCCGAGGATAATGCACCATCAAAATACACATTATATAATGAAAATAGTAATAAATATCATTTATGCATCCAAGGTACCAAATAATTATTTTCTCAAACAATTTGAGCACAAAATTCCAAAAACTAGTTTCCATCTCCTTCATAAAATTTACTTGCATAAATAAGTTGAATTCTATGAGAAATTTCTTCCACAAATAAATCATATGTTTAATCAAACATTCCATGTGCATCCATAAATTATCAGATCCGAATAAATTAAATAAACATGAGATAAGTCGCTTATCTTATCAATGCGAAACTGACATCATCCAGACCACATGCCACCCAGCCTTTGGCACTGCCAAGACAGATCTCAATTTGAGACGAGGCCACAGATCCACAATAGAGGTGCACTGAAGAATAACTCAAGTATCAGCATGATAATCCAAAACTCTATTCCTCACCATATACTTCCTCTTCCACTCCACTATCATGGTAATCGAGACCCCCTAGGCCATCGAGATATTGCCATTTACCATAAGGATTTATGTGCACGTCAAGGACAAATCCAAGTAGTGGAAACAAAGGAACATCAAAGGTATGAAAAACCATAATCAACAACCATGAAAAGCAACCCCCAAACCAAGAATATCAAACATATATTTATAGACCAAAGAAGGTAATTCTAAATCAATGGGTCAAAATCAAACCATGGTAAGCCAACTTGAGTCAATTCAAGGGGGGTAATTCAACCAAAATAGGTTAACTCTATTCCAACCCAAGCAATTCGAATTTCACAGAGAATGACCCCAAGCTACTCCACCCAACTCAAAATTAGCGAGGTGAGGTGTCACACAAGCCAAGGCATCTTCCCAAAATAGAAAAGGGGGTTACAAAAGGATTTACACAAGAGTTACACAAATATTTACACAAGGAATTATAAAACCACCAAATGGGATCAATCAACAAGTGGCACCCACCCAAACAATAAGGACACCCACTAAATCATGAATTAGGCTCAATAATACCAACATAGGATAAACTAATCAAAACTTGGGTCATTTGTACAATGTTTGGGTGCTCATTAATTAATAAATCCACTAAGGAATAAATATGGACCAAGACCAACCAAACAAGTTCTAAAGTGCTAGGAATGTCCCCATTCCCCCTCACATTGTGGATCTAGGCCTCCCATACTCTTTTAGTGTTCCTCGATGTGCCTATTGTTTTCATTAATTAATTATTTACAAAATAATAATAATGTCTCTAGGTCCTTAAAGACCCTTTTTTTGGAACATTGTGCCACAATAATAAACAATTACAAATTAGATATGTCTGGGGCTTAACACACGGGGTATTACAACATCATTCGGACTGAAAGTAACTCTCTTGGGAACTCCAATATGAGCCATTTGATATACACTCAAACTATTGGAGGCCAAGGAGGGTACATACAGAACATCAAAAAACTGCCATGTTCAAGTTTTACAATACCTTTGCCTTTCGAAATGATCTGAGAATCATCTCCCATGTGGATGGAATGATTTTGTCGGTGTCCAGGGATGAGAAGGAATCTCTACTTTCCATCATGTGATTTGAAGCTCCAGAGTCTATGAGGAGTGCTTTGGGCTTCGAGGTGCTTTACATGAGAGCATGTCCTCTTTCTTGCCGGGTATCACGATCTTGATTATCTCTCTTCTAAACACTCTCCGGAAGATTGATATTGTTCCTCTTGAGGAGAGAAGTCATATCATAAAGTTTTTTCTTCATGCAGACATGCTCAGGGTGAAATCCCTTCCCGCAATAGGAACACTTAACTTTCTCTTTTCGTTGGTTTCCTTTGTTCTTGTGTTTCTTTGAATCGAAAGGCTCTTCTTACTGCTGGTTCTTTTCTTTAGGCTTTGGAGCATCAAATTTAACCTTTTGATTCTTCTGCTTTCCTTTTCCCTTTGGATATTTGGGACCCGAAGCAAACAATACTTGATATTTTGAGGATCTTATGATCCCCATCTGCACAAGCTTGTCATGCTCGTTTGTGAGGGACTTAATGAAGGCATCGAGTGAAGGCATTTTTCAATTTTAGATTGTTAGCTTCCCAGTATGGAATGTTGAAACAAAGGTTGAATAATCCGAACCAAGTTTTGAGAGGATAGCTACGATGAGTTGATCATCATCCTTCTCAACCTTGCACTGCTTTAACTGGAGCACCAAATGCTTGAATTTTGTGAAAAAATTATTCATGGTTTTGTAGCTTCCTGGATTCAAGGAAATCAGCTCATTCTCTATCTGATAGATCCATAAATCATATTGTTTATCAAACAAGGAAGCAAGTTGATCCCAAATCTCCTTTGGAGTATTCAATCCCATGATGTGGAAAAGAAGATCTTTGGAAATAGACAAACACAAGAAACCATAAGCTTCATCCAGCTTATTCCAATATTTTATCTTCTCAATAGCCCCATTTGGCTATGTTTATGTGTTCATTGTGACTCTGTAGATCCCTTTTGAACAAAGTTGAATCTCCATGTCCTCCTTCCATTGGTGGTAATTGAAAGGAGTAAGAGGATTCAAAGTAGAAGCCATGAAGCCGAGGTAGCGAATGCAGTGAAGGACCTATAAAAACCTGCAATCAACACAAAAAGGGCACTGTAAGGTCGAACAGCCTGCACATTTCAAGTTTTCATCACCACCCAGATTAATTGATCAAGCAAGCTTGATCAAAAATTCCTTTGCTTAGGACTTATGTGGTAAACCTTCAGCTTTTGGTGCAGTGCTAGAATTTTTGATCTTTTTTGCTCAATTTGCATGCTAGATCCATCAAAAATCATGTATTTTTGAAGAAAGAGCTTCGTCCCATTGTTTCTCTGATACCTTATTAAATTATGTCACAACATTCTTGAGACAAAGAACATACTTACAAGATATTCAAGACAATTTGGGCATGAAATGACATAAGAGTACTGCAATAGGAGGTTGCAGTTGTATATTATCAAAATAGAATGAAAATTAATAATACAATGTCATGCAAACTTGCATGAATGCAAGACAATTTGAATTCACTAGAGGTCATTTGAATTGCATGGATGGGTGTAGCTTAACTGTCTATTAGCCACACTGAACACACCAGTTAACAACCAATCTAGCCATGATTGACTCTAACTGAGTCCTGACTAAATCGGAGTGCAATAAATGACTGAGTCTAACTGAATGTAACTCAAGTACATGTCACTGCATGTCAATCAGTAGGTGGTAGTGCATCACGAACTCCAGTCAGCTCCGATGAAGTGACCTGAACTGATACTAGTCATCAAAAGTTGTTGGAGGCCCATTAACTCACTCCAATTCACCCAAATCAGCCCAAAATAGAAAATTACATGAGGGAGGCACATTTACAACTTAGCTTAACTTATTTTTAGGTGAAACAACATTCAGTTAACTATTTGGTACACAGTGACACTCAGATCACCCCAAAATTTCTCCCTGGTTGAAGGAGGAAGCCTAGTTAGCCTCCCTGATTGAAGGAGAAGGCTTATTTGGCCTCCCTGATTTAAGGAGTGCATGGGTGTGCTCATGCTTATGTCATGGTGTGCTAATGTTGATGCCATTCGAGTCAATAAACTTAGGATAGTGGTTAATTAGGCAAAATTGACCAAATAAGTGTGTTGGTTGGATAATGACTCCAACAAAATCATTTTAAACATAAAATGGAGAGAAAGAGATAAAAATTTCTCTAATACCAATTCTAGGGAAGAAGAGGAGTACTACAAACAGTAACAGTGACACCTGTAGGTCACTGTAACCAAACTCTCACCTACGTAACTTTGCTTTTGCAAGTAACAATAAATAGAATTCTACGGGATTAAATAACAGCAAATAACTTCAGCATAATTTTCATCGCCCCTTTCGATCATAAATCATAAGAAAAGATAAATACTCTATTCCATCAATAATAAACTAAATCAACTCTATGTTTTCATAAGTGAAAATAAAATCAATGAGTTTAACATGCTACATCAAACAATCGTTGAGTTTACAAACTCTCAAATAAAATAAGAATAGAGCATAAAGATTACAGGGCTAGAACTTTTTTTTATTCAAATCACAATATATCTCTCATACAAAAATTCAGAATTACATAGGTATATATAGTGTGTGTTCAGTCAGTCTTATTAATTAAATTGACCTTACTGCATCTGGGCAAAATTGACTCTTCAAAATTTTATGGATTCTCTACCCCTTTGAGTCTGATGGGTTGAAGAACAGTGATGGTGCATGCACCTTTGTTGTGACTCTTCGTATCATAATAAATTTGTTTCCCCCTTTGAAATATGTTAAATTTAACGTGAAATTGACATTGGGGTTCCATATGAAGTTGGTCAATTGGAGGTTCTTCGAATTCACACAAAGAACATGAAGCTAGTTGAAGAAGTAAGCTTGGGAATCTTAACAAATTAGTTTGTCTTATAGTTATTCTCTCTTCATCCACATGACATATTAACATCACTATTATTGTCATGCTCTAAGTTGATCTTGAACATATTTCCAAGAATACACATGGACATGTTGGGGTAAACCTTGCATCTCTTTGCACTAAGGCTGCAATACAGTGTATTAGAGAAAAAAATGGATGTAATTGATTTGGATGATGAAACAATTGATGTTGGAATTCTGAATTCTATGGTCATTACAATTGACCACTTTAGGACTGCTTTGGGCACCAACAACCCCTTTGTACTTTGTGAGACTATGAGTAGTTATAAACTTGGGAGAGCATAGCAAGAATTTTTGTTTTCCTCTCAATTGATTCTATATGAAACATGATAAATATCTCCAATGATTTTAATAATTTAATGTGTCAGGTCGTGGAGGTGCCAAATGTTTCTTGGGAGGATATTGGGGGTCTAGAAAATGTCAAGATAGAGCTTCAGGAAGTATTAAAATTATCATATAATTGTATATTTGTTAATATCTACACTATCCTTTTTTCCGTGTGGTTTGAATTATGATGGATACTAGATGTTTGTTTTCTTTGACATATTACGACTTGCATACCGTGCAATATCCTATGGAGAATCCATAGAAATTTGAGAAGTTTGGCATGGCTCCCTCAAAAGGTGTCCACTTCTATGGACCTCCTGGATGTGGTAATACGTTACTTGCGAAGGTCATTTCCAATGAGTGTCAGACCAACTTTATCAGTGTGAAAGGGACAGAGCTCCTAACAATGTGGTTTGGAGAAAGTGAAGCCAATGTGAGTGATATTTTTTACAAGGCTCGACAGTCAGCACCCTGTGTCCTTTTATTTGATGATCTCGTCTCATTTGCTACTCGTGCAAGTAATATATTGTTATCATAATCAACATTATTTATCCTCTTGGTATACATATCCAAAGTGTTGTATAAATAATGTGTTTTAAGGTAGCAGGGTTGAGTGACTTTTATAGTGTCCATGCAGCGTGCTATCAATGTGGGGGATGTTGGGGGTGCAGAAGATAGAGTATTGAATCAATCACTGACTTATATGTATGGCATGAATGAAAATAAAATTGTTTTCATTACTGGGGCTATAAATCGACCTGATATTATCAATCATGCTTTACTGTGACCTAGTCACCTTGATCAACTGATATATATACCATTACCCGATGAAGCTTCCAAACTTCATATTTTTAAGGCATGTCTGAGGAAGTCACCTTTTTCTAGGGATATTGATATTGCAACTATTGATTATACACAAATAGATTATGTGGAGTTGACATTAATGAGATATGTCAGCATGCTTGCAAGTATGCCATTAAATAGCACATTGAAAAGGACATTGTAGTAGAAAATAAAAGAAAGGAACACCCTGAAGCCATGAATATTGAATATGATACCCAAGAAGTTGCAGAAATAAAGGCATATCATTTTGAGGAAGCAATGAAATTTGATAGGAGTGTTAATGATGTCGATATATGTAAGTATCAAGCATTTTCTCAAACATTACGAGACTCTCAAGGTTTTGGGTCGGAGTTCCACTTTGCAGTTCGAATGGCTACTACCACAGCAAAAACAGAGGACAATGATATTGAGCTCTACTCTTGAAATACTCTGGTCAACAAAATATTTCTATCTTTCAATTCCACCACCCACTTGTGTTGTGTTTGATATGGAGATAATATTTCCATGTCTCATAGTGTTGCATATGTTCTTTTAAGAAGAAAATAGGAATACTACATAGGTTTTCCATGTTCAAGGGAGCTTAGTGTAGCCATGAGGTGTTTCTCCCTTATAGAGATACAACAATAAGATCACAATTAGTTTCTGTTGTGTTGTAATGCTTTTTTATGCGCCTTTTTTTTTAGCATTTTCTTACTATGATATGTTTCTATCATAGAATTACAAGAATAAGACCACAATTAGTTTGTGTTGTCTTGCTATGGTTTTTTATGCTTCTTTTTTTTAATTTTAGCATTTTCTTATATGTTTCTATCATAGAGTTAAAAGAATAAGACCATAGTTAGTTTGTGTTGTCTTGCAATGGTTGTTTTTGTTATTTATTTATTTTTGGATTTTCTTATTGTGACATGTTTCTCTCCCATTTCTAGTTATATTTAAACATAATGATATTATATTCAAATTTGTAACAATTATTATCATCCAATTTTCTTTTCATGTAATTTCCATACTTGGAAATTTTGAGAAAAAGTGCAATTTGGGAAATTTTAAAGCTTTACTAATCAAGGTTGTAGTGGTTTCCAGCTGACTTCAAATGGTCTCGAGTTTTAAATGCAAGGGTATGATAAGTCTTATAACATCCAAATATTACCTATCAATACTTTGGATCTGAATTTAAGCTTATGCAACTTGGTTTTGGTCTAAGGAGAGAAAGTGCAAATTTCCTAGGAAATTAAGGTCAAATTCCCCCCAAGGGTGGAGGCCAATTTGACTCTCCAACTCAAGTACGACCCTCAAAAATTTAATAACAGAGTATGTGGATAAATATAAGACATAAATGTATATCGTTAATCATGGTTATTAATCTCTGCAAACTGATTTTGATGTGCAACATTTGTATGGTAACTTTCATGGAAATTGCTTAAGGGGAAATTGCATTACTAGCTCAAATTTGACACATGAAAAGTAGAATAGATGTTTATGAAATTAACATGACATATAGTGGTAATATACATAGTAAAAATAACTGTCCAAAAAGCATCAAAATCAGAGAATAACACTCATACAAATCTGATAAAAACTCCTCCAAAATTGAAGCCAAATTCAAGAAAACTAGTGATGCAATGGCATGAGAATGCAAGCTTTTCACACAGGAGTTTCTTGTATTTAGAGATAAATAGAATATGGTAATGAAAGTACAGATTCATACCTCATTATTTATTATCCATCATCAATAAACTCATACAAATATGATATAAAACTCTTTAAATATGGAAGCCAAATTCATGAAAACTAGTGATTTAATGGCATGAGAATGCAAGCTTTTTACATATTAAATTCTTGGATTTTGAGTTAAAGAGAATATGGACATAAAATTACAGAGCCATACATCATATACCCCGTCTTGGGAATAAAATTGATGCAACAAATAGAAATCCCCACTCCAACAAGTGTGCCATCAACATGAGAGTGTGGGGGTGGAAAAGAAGGAATGAGAGAATAGGGAGATAGATGAGAACTAGAACTGTGTGGAATTCATGAAAACCAGTGATTTAATGGCATGAGAATGCAATATTTTTACATTTAAAATTATTGTATTTTGATTTAAATATAAATGTACATAAACTTACAGAGCCATACATCATATACCTCTTCTTGGGAATCAAATCGATGCAACAAAGAGAAATCCCCACTCCAACAAGTGTACCATCAACATGAGAGTGTGGGGGAATGGAGAAGAAGGAATGAGAGAATATGGATATAGATGAGAACTAGAACTGTATGTAATTCAAAATGCAACTAAAACACCTTAATTCAACTCCAATGAGAGGTCTGAATGGCTTCTCCATCAACCAACTTGGGAAGGAATCCAACTCCCTTGAAATTGGTTCACAAGCAGGGAGAGTGAACACGCACCACGCAATGGATAAGAAAAATCTCTCCAAAATTCCAAAGGACAATTAAAAAATTATAAAAATTCATTATCCTTCCTCATGAAATCCTTTTATTAACTTCATGAGGCCTCCTAAGGTCGAATTTCCTTCCATGGGATTCCTCCAACTCATCTTAGTGGTTTAGTAACTCCTATGACACTTGTCTTCTTCTTCATGCTCCAATTCTTTCCCCAATTAGAATGGTTGCCTCTAACTCCCAAATGTGCTCTCTCGGTGGATATTTTTAGCCCTATTATGTCATATTTTTCATATCTCTACAACTCGGTCTGAATTTGTCATAGTTTTCATAAAAAAATGCAGCATTAGTTATCATAGAGTGCATGGAATCTCCTTCCAAGTGGCACACATTGTCTTATTAGTATCTTCATCTTCCATGGGAGTCACTCTCCTCTCCTAATTTGAATTCATTGGCTCATTATAGGATATGTGACACCACATCATCATCCAAGAACGTTGCATTCCTCATTAGTTTGAATTTGGATGAAGGTCATGCCAAGTGTGTAGGGAATCTAGTCACCGAAGGGATCCATAAGCTTCCAATTGTCTTCATGAACCAATGCCACCTTATTTTCTTATCATTTATTATTTATGTGACCCATTTTAATGTGAATATAGTAAACTAAAGTCCTTTTGGGTCCTATATCCCCCTTATTACAACATTTATGTTTCCATCCCCACCTAGGGAACTAGTAGGTTGGTGAAACATTATTTGCAAGTATTCTTATTTGGATGGGGACATGAAAGACCTCCCCGCCCTATATTTATTGTCCTCAATCAATGCCAAGTTTGGATTCTGCAAAATTTGTTCATATTCCCAAGTGGAAACCTCACTTGGTACTCCTTCCTTTGCACCAAGTTCTCTCTTATGGTTCTACTCATTAATTTCCTTTAGCTGCAATTTGAGTATTGGCACTCATGTACTGCGATTTTGTGCTTCCAAAATTAAAGAGATGTGTATTTTACATATTTATATCTCATGTGACATCACCACTAAACACCAAAAAATAATTAATTTTATCAAAACAAAATTTGCACAAATAGTCTTTACCTCCATATTTTGGAAACCTTTTCTGAACCTTCAACCCCCTTTTTACTCCTATATAATTCTTTGAAGTTGGTATTGAGTTACCAAAATTTGAGTCTTTTAATATCTTAAGAAAATTTCAGAGAGAAACCACCATTCTTTTTTCTGCACTACTCTGATTACAATCACCTTCTCAAGTGGTGACTCAATCTCCCATACTGCTTGTTGCCCCAAAAATTGAAACCAAGCAATACTAGGATCCCATTGCATGTATTGAACCCTTCCAAATATCATGAGTGCAAAATATAGATCATGAAAGTACATAACAACATCATACAAAAGTACATCAAGAAGGTAACTCATCAAGGAGACATGAAAGTGCTTGTACATCCAAGTAAGCAGATCATCATGTGCCCCATACACACAAGAATCGGGTATTATATAAAATCTGCTCCAATGAAATAGGTGAGGATCCCATGTCCTATAATGTTTCTCCAAAATAATCAGCATCATCCATGTGTTATTTTATCCAAGAAGTGAATGAATAACCTCCACCAAAATCTAAACCAAATAAGGAGCCAAGAAAACATGAATATTTCAAGTGGCTCAAAGAAGACTCATCAATACACCCTTGAATATGTATATCATTAATAAATAACAAATCATGCTGATTCCAATAATAGTGTGATTCAATCATATACCTCTTCACCCAATTGTTGGATGAATTTCCTTCAACATTAAATGGACTAAGAAGGGAGCAAGAAAAATCATGAGTCTTCAAGTGACTCAATGAACATCATAGGTGCACCCACGTAGATGTGTATCATCATAATGTAACAAAGGATGCTACTAAAAATGTAAATAATATGGTGCTATAATCGCGTCATCATAAAAAGGAGAGATAGAAGTTTCATACTCCTTGTGGAAATTGAACCCAGGTGTTAGAACAATTACACTCACAAAAATTGCCAATTACACATGCAAATTACACACAAAGGAGACTGAATATTGGAGCAGAACACTAATCTGTATTGAATAAGTGTACAATAGCCAACCCTGTGAAGTCATAGGCTGCCACAATAAATAATTGCATGAGATATTCGAATGCATAAGGATGCCATTCGAATTTGGTCAAAAGCAGGCTTACTAAATCTAAGCAAATCCCCCATAGGTGCATAAAGCAGTTTCCAAATCTGTCTAGGAGCTCACGAATTGGAAAAATCAATTAGGCAAGCTAATAGATGATGGAAGGACAACTCATACATGATTTTCTTAGGAGAAAAGAGTGGAGGATGATGAGGACAAAAAACAAGTTAACTTCACCTAGTCAAACTTTCCCAATTTCCTTAAAACTCAGCAAAAGCAGGCAATAAAGCAGAAAAAGCAGACATGCGCTAGGAAGGCCAAGAATAAAGTAGATTTGATTCCAAGTGGTTTCCCAAGTGCTCCATGACTCAAATTTAGCAAGTTTGACCACTTTGGACATGTGGAGGACAACTTGCATAAGATGGAATATGGAAACTAGGCAAATAATACAAAAATGGATTAATTAATGTCTAAGGTAGCTAACTATGGGTTGATTATTCTAACACCTCCCCTTAAGCCTGAATTATGAGTAAAATATCAGAAAATTATAGGGCCTAGAAATAAGGCTTAGTCATCCTTTACATACTGCATGTCCATTTAACCAAGGAAAGAGGCAAAAACCCAGTGGGAAAAATCCTCCCTTAAACATGGACAGTAAAACAAAATTTGAAAATATTGTCATCACTCATGTTTCATAGCATGATTAGCAATCCCCAGCAGTGATTTGAGATTGCTAAATGTCTTCTCACAAAAAACTTTGGTGAAGATATCTGCTACTTGTTCTGAAGACGAACAGAAGAGTAGGTGAATGGTGCCATCATGCACAAGCTGTCTGATGTAGTGCATATGGATCTCAATGTGTTTGGTTCTCTGTCTCTAAACTAGATCATTGCAGATTCGAATGGTACTCTGATTATCACAATAGATAGTATTTGAGTATTCTGATTCGAATCCACACTCACCAAGTAACCCCTGCAACCATAAACATTGAGTTGCTGCATTTACAACTCCTATGTACTCTGCTTCTGTAGATGAGAGTGCAATGGCACTCTATTTCTTGTTTGACCAGCTGATTGGTCCTTCAGCAAGCATGAACACATATCCTGATGTTGACTTTCGATCTGTGTTGTCACCTTCCCAATCACTGTCAGTAAACCCAATCAAATCAAGATCAGATTTATCTTTGTAGAAGATCCCATGAGTCCTTGTTCTTTGAACAAAGTTAAGGATCCTTTTGTCTGCTCTCCAATGGATCTCATGAGGCTGATCCATGTATCTTGAAGCCACACTTACTGCATAAGAAATATCAGGTTGAGTATGTGTAAGGTACAACAAACACCTAATCAATTTCCTACACAGTGTATTGTTTACCATAGGTGAAGAATCTGCTTCTTCAAGCTTAACTCCTGAAAGGAAGGGAGTCTTGCTTGGCTTGCAATCCTTCATGTTGAATTTTTTTAGAAAATCCAAGGCATACTTGGACTGATGTACTTTTATTCCATTTTTGGTTTGAGCAATTTCAAGACCCAAGAACTGGCTCAATAACCCCAAGTCTGTCATTGAAAATGCATGGTTCATTGCATCCTTCAAGGAGGCAATTTCATCCTTTGAGCTTCCTGTAATGAGAAGGTCATCAACATACAAGACAATAATCATTAATTAACCATGAATCAGCTTCAAATAGACATTAGGATCTGACTTGCATCGAACAAAATTCAATGATAGCAAAAAGCTATCAATCTTGGCATACCAAGCCCTGGGGGCTTGCTTAAGCCCATACAATGATTTCTTTAGCCTGCACATAAGAGACGGATTAGTAGCAAATCATTGAGGATGCTGCATGTAAATATCTTCAGTAATATCTCCATTCAGGAAAGTACAGTTCACATCCATGTGATGTACCTCCCACTGCTTCGAAGCTGCAATGGCTAAGGCTAGCCTGATGGAGTCCATCTTTGCCACTGGTGCAAAGGTCTCATTGTAGTCTATGCCATGTACCTATGAGTAGCCCTTGGCTACCGATCTTGCCTTATATTTCAAAGGTGAACCATCAGCAGAAAACTTGGTTTTGTAAACCCACTTACACTGAACTAGCTTCCTCCCTGGGGGAAGATCAACCAGCTCCCAAGTGTTGTTCTTCTGGAGTGAGTTGAACTCTTCTTTCATGGTTTTTTTCCATATTGGATAATTTTATGCATATTCATATGTCTGTGGGTCTGATTCAACCATCAGATAGCATTTCTCTGCAAACAAAGGATATTTCGTACACAAAGCACTCTCAAACTGAGATCTACTCCTCCTAGGATCATTAGGATTTCCAACTAGTTCTCCAGCTGCATGAATGGTCTTTGATTCCCATTTTTGTCTTGTAGGACTATTAGTATCTGCAATTAAATCATCATTATCAGACATATCAGAATTAGCAAGCTCAACTATCTCTTCACTTACATTCAATGGTTCTGGTGGTGAAGAGGATTCTCCAACTTCCACTGCTGCTAGAGGCTCTTCTTGGAACTGAACACTCCTTTCAATGAAGGCTTTGTTTGTGCTCAAATTGATCAGCTTGTACCCTTTTGAATCTTCATAGTACCCAACAAATAGACACTCTTGGCTTTGGGGTTGCAAATCCTTCCTCTTTTCTGTTGGAATTCTAGCCCAATCCCTTGAGCCAAAAATCCTGAAATGGGTCACATCTGGCTTGTGCCCACTCCATGCTTCAAAAGGATTCATACCATAAATATATTTATGAGGCACCCTATTATGGATATAGGCTACATAGTTTATAGCTTCAGCCCAAAACTTTGGTGGCAAAGTCTTAGCCTCCATCATGCAGGTTGCCATCTCTTTCAGTGATCTGTTCTTCCTCTTAGCAACACCATTTTGCTGTGGTGTGTAAGGGATAGAATGATGCATCTAAATACCTACATCTGCACAATATTGAATGAACTTAGAATTGACATACTCACCACCATTGTCATATCTGAGGGCCTTGAGTTTCCTCCCAGATTGGTTTTCAACCAAATCCTTAAAGACTTTGAAGAGGCCAAAAACTCCAGACTTGTGTTTCAGGAAGTAAACCCAGCAATACCTAGAAAATTCATCTATGAATGTCAATGCATATTTGGCTTGAATCCTTGACATATGAGGAAACGGGCCAGCAACATCACTGTGGATCAACTCAAGAGGTGCAGAGGTTCTCTCATGACTAGCTTTCTCAAATTTATGCTTTGGGTGTTTTCCTAAGATGCAACCTTGACAGACTCCTTTGGAAAACTTAATCTTTGGTAATCCTATGACCAGTTATTTTTCACTAAGATCAGAAAGATACCTATAGTTAAGGTGGCCAAATATTTCATGCCAAAGCTTGCTTGCCTCATTAGCATGAATTAGAAGAGCAGAGGGGTTTGAGTAGGGTAGGAAGTGTGAGAACATGTATACCTTCGAAGTGTGATTTGCAACTCCTTTTGCAATGACTTTACCACTTGAGATCTCTGTGATCTCAACTTCATCAGGGGAGAATATGACCTTCTTTGGAGGCCCTGTGTGGGTCATCTTATACACTGATAAGAGGTTAGAGGCAAGACCTGGAACATACAATACATTGCTGAACTTTCCATGGTCAAGATCAATACTCCCTTTTCCCAAAATTTCAATGAGAGAGTCATCTCCCAGTACAATTAGTGGACCTTTCGACATGTCAAGTGAGGTTAATGCCTCCTTGGTCAAAACCATATGTCTTGAAGCTCCAGAATCAATGATGAAACTAGGTGAGCTTGTTGTGCGCCCAGCAACCAATGCATGAACTCTCTCTCTGTCTTCTGAATTTGATCCTCCTTCCCTCTTCTTTGAGCTATTAGGAAGGGAGATACCATTGTTCTCCAGGATTTGGGTCAGCATGTCAATTTGCTTCTTCATGCAGGAGCTTTCAGTATTATTTCCCTTACTGCAATATGTGCACTTGCTGATTTCTCCTTTGTTCTTCTTCTCCTGGGGGTTCTTCTTGGAACCTTGGGGCTCCTCTGGAGACTTGTTCTTGTATCTCTTTTTCTCAGGTGGCTTCTTAGCTTTCTTCTTGCCTTTTGAATCCACCCTCGAATCTCCAGCAACCAGATCTTGGTCTTTGGAAGGTTTGATGGTGCCCATCATCACCAATTTATCTCGTTCTTGTGTGAGAAATTCCATGAAATCTGCAAGGCTAAGCATTTTCCAAGCTCGAGCTGTCAACTTTGTGGCATGGAAGGTTGAGAGAAACACTGAATAGTCAAGGCCAAGCTTCGAGAGTATGGACAAAACCAGTTGCTCATCCTTCTTTTCGATCCCACACTGTTTTAGCTACAAAACAAGGGCTTTGAACTTGGAAAAATAGAGTTGCAGGGATTCAAAGCTATTGGGACTTAGGGAGATCAATTCATTTTCAATTTGATGTCCCCTCATCTCATCTATCTTACCAAAAAGCTCAACAATATTCTCCCATACTTCATTTGGTGATGTTAATCCATCAAGATGGAAAAGGAGGTCTCTGGATATGCTCAGACACAGGAGACCATAGGCCTCATCCCTCCTGTTGTGCCATTTAATTTTCTCTACAGCTGCATTGGACTCTGCTTCTGTTTCCATAGTCACTCTGTAGAGGCCTTTCACTCTCAATAGTATCTTCGTCTCTGCTTTCCATTCAAAGAAGTTAAATGGAGTCAAGATGATCTTCTGAGATTGATCCATAGCTCAGAAATTGTCCCTTCAGTCAGTAGAATGCTTCCAATCAATGATGTCGAACCTGCAATAACAAATTGGAAGGAGAGAAATCGATCTACAAAGGCTCTGATACCATGTGGAAATTGAACCCATGTGTTAGAACAATTACACTCACAAAAATTGCCAATTACACATGCAAATTACACACAAAGGAGACTGAATATTGGAGCAAAACACTAATCTGTATTGAATAATTGTACAATAGCCAACCCTGTGAAGTCATAGGCTACCACAATAAATAATTACATGAGATATTTGAATGCATAAGGATGCCATTCGAATTTGGTCAAAATTAGGCTTACTAAATCTAAGCAAATCCCCCATATGTGCATAAAGCAGTTTCCAAATCTGTCTAGGAGCTCACAAATTGGCAAAATCAATTAGGGAAGCTAATAGATGATGGAAGGACAGCTCATACATGCTTTTATTAGGAGAAAAGAGTGGAGGATGATGAGAACAAAAAACAAGTTAACTTCACCTAGTCAAACTTTCCCAATTGCCTTAAAACTCAGCAAAAGCAGGCAATAAAGCAGAAAAAGCAGACATGCACTAGGAAGGCCAAGAATAAAGCAGATTTGATTCCAAGGGGTTTCCCAAGCACTCCATGACTAAAATTTAGCAATTTGACCACTTTGGACATGTGGATGACGACTTGCATAAGATGGAATATGGAAACTAGGCAAATAAGACAAAAATGGATTAATTAATGTCCAAGGTAGCTAACTATGGGTTGATTATTCTAACACTCCTCATGTGGTACCATCAAAAAGAAACCTTTCACCCATACTTCATTAGGATGAATGCTGCAAACTATGGAAGTGTAGGATGTACGACAATGAACCAACTCACCCAAATGATCAAAAAGTGGAAAATTATAATCATGTGAAGGATTCATAGGGGTAGGATCACGTACCTCCCTCAAAAGTGCAAAACTTTCCTCATAGGTTGGTTCCAAGGTAGTGGAATCATGCACTTCTTCAAAGTGTGCAACCATTATCAAGAGGCAGCTCAAGTTCCTTTTCCACCACAACAAGTGCTTGGATCTCATCATGCTCATCTTCAAACACATCAAGAACCTACAATTTTCCATGTTTCTCATTATCCATCTTTTCATGAGAATCCTCCAAGCAATCTACCATATGACAATTGGAAACATAGAAGGAAGAACAAGTATCTTGCAACCTCTCAAGAAGTTGCTCATTTTGAATTTTGAGCTTATGAATATCCTCATTATTATTCAAGTATGCTTCATGTAACCATTAATTATGCTGAACCAAATTGTTTGTATAAAAAATAAAAGACGTGAAATTACCTTGGATAATGCACATTTTTCTTTGAATTTTCTCCATGTCTTTAAGGAAGGATGGATCCTCCAATGAAGAGACTTTCCAACAAGAATTTGAAACCAATGATTTAGTTTCATGGAGTATGATAAGGGACTCATGGATATTCCTTTCACTCATATTCAAAGACCCTCCAATGAAGGATGGTTCATGGGAGTGAATCTCATGTTCTTCTTTCTTCTTTATTTGATCAAATTCTTGAAGCTCAAGTAGTGATGGGGAAGTTGATCTTGGTTCTTCATTATCTGCCACAAGGTTTTCATATTCATGCCTATGATAAATTTGTCTTTCATCGACATTCTTAAATCTTATCTCTATGTCACCAACATAGAATTGTGAGCACCCATCAGTTAGTACTCCTACACAATTAAAGGATCCATTAGTAGATACTCTTTAATTTGCACAACCCCCATCAGTAAGGATTGTGTGTGTGTATTTACTTCCCTCTTCATGTTATTATATTCAATCACCTTGAGGTGATTTATGCCACACTTCATTATTCTCGGTTTCTTCCTTTAATGGCGTATCTAGGCTCTTTTCATCTTTTTTAGACTGAAATTTATTCCACACCCTCACCAATTGGCCCACAAACTTGTTTATACATTCCTTGTCTATAGGGAAGGATATATATATGCTATTTTCACAAGTAGGATGATTGTTCCTTAATGATTTCACATATTCACTATTGGGCCTATATTCAAACATGCACTCAACAAATTCTTTAAAAAGAGTGGTCTTATGTGCCTCCCCCATCACAACAAGATATGCTTGAATTGTTGGGGCAAAGTTTTACATGTTCTATCAAGATATATAGTTCATTCATAGGAGTGGCTTGTGGTATTTTGGAACATACATATTTATAATACACGGGGTCATAATAATAACCCCCATCCCTTGTGAAATTGTAAGAAGTGCTGCAAAATGGCAACTCTTCCACATACCATTCACATTATTCTTCATATTGCTCATAATCATCTTCATAGGAGTCATCATAATAGTAATACATGGCTGAAAATTTTTCTTAAATGGATGGTATTAATTCAAAGGTACAAGGACTATGCTCTGATACCACTGTAACGTCCCTACTTGGAAATTTTGAAAAAAAGTGCAATTTGGGCAATTTTCGAGCTTTACTAGTCAAGATTGTAGGGGGTTCCAACTGACTCCAAATGGTCTCAAAATTGAAATTAAAGGGTATTGTGAGTCTTATAACATCCAAATATGACATGTGAACACTTTGTATCTGACTTTAAGCTTCTGCAACTTGGTTTTTAGCTAAGGAGAGAAAGTGCAAATTTCCTAGGAAATTGAGGTCAAAATCCCCCTAGGGGTAGAGGCCAATTTGGATTCCCAAATAAAGTACATCCCTCCAAAATTTAAGAACAGAGTATGTGTATGAACATAAGACATCAATTTATATCATTAATCATGGTTATTAATCTCTGCAAACTGATTATGATGTGCAACATTTGTATGGTGACTTTCATGGAAATTGCTTAAGGGAGAATTGCACTACTAGCTCAAATTTGACACATGAAAAGTAGAATAGATGGTTCTGAAAGTAACATTAAATATATTGGTAATATACATAATACAAATGCATGTAAAAACATAATAAAACTCATATAATAACCCTCATACAAATCTGATATAAAACTCCTTCAAGATTGAATCCAAATTCAGGAACACTAGTGATGCAATGGCATGAGAGAAGAAAAGAGATTGAATCACATGAATGAAGAGATGAATATTGGTGTGTATCCTTCCATTGAATAATGATGAATAATAGTGTACATAAATAGTACATCCCTCATAAGAAAATCGAATTGTATGGAAACAACTCATAAAGCTCAAAAAGGCTGACTTACCAAAATATAGCAAACCCCCATAGGTGGCTAAAGCACTTACCAAATCTATCAAGGACCTCACGAGTTGGAAAAAGCATGAGCGAGTTGTAAAGGAGATGGAAAAAACATGCTAATCCTAGAAAATGGAGAAAAACTAATGGAGGATGGGTTGGAAACAAAAGCTCCCAGTTTCCTAGTTGACTAGCTTTTATCGTATCCATTGAAAAGCAGGAAAAGCAGAAAAAGCAAAATAAAGCAGAATCTGCTGTAAAGTCCTGTATACTAATTTTGGATGGTCAAAAGGTGGTCAAGATCAGCCCAGAATTGGAAATAAATAATTCCTAGGATATAGATGGCATGTATTGACTTTAAGGTGCAAGTGGATGCCAACTAATTAAGCTAGTGGGTGAATAATTAATCAAATAATGATTAATTATTTTATCCTAGGTTGTGAGTGGGTTTAATATATTCCAACACCCCCGTCTAAGTCTGACTTTATGATGGTATGACAAAAAATATAGATGCATATGGATGCATATAGGGCCCAGCAACAAGGCTATGGTCACCCTTTAACAATTATTATGTCCAGAAAAGTGAGGAAAGAGGCAAAACCACATGGGGAAAATCCTCCCTCAAGATAGGACAAGGCACAAAATTTGAAATATGTCTTCAAAATATCTTCATCTTCACTTTAATGAGCTGACTGAATTGCTTCTGGATGAAGGACTTGTTGAAGAAATCATGAACTCGATGATCATGCGTTGGAGTGTAGAACCTGCAAGAAGGAAGAGGAGAGACTCCTTGTATCTCATCAACTGATGAAGTAGGAGCATTATCTGAATGCTTCTTTCTGCTGTCAAACTTTTATCTGCAAACATAATCTGAAATGGAAAAGAGATCTGTGCATACTCCTTTCCAAAGAGTACAAAAATTAAGACAATTTATTTCACACCCAATTCCCTGAATAGCTGCAAAATTGTGATGTGAATCACATGTCAATCTTCCAATCTGATGTAGCACCTGTATAGATCTGATATGAGGCTAATAAAAATCTGATATATCAGAAATATTAGCATATGGAACAGCAAGGACAAAGACTTCAGTGGCTCCATGAGGATATAGGGCTAGACTAGGAAAATTATGAGCAACCGGGGAAAACTGATAGGTGTAAAAATATGAGTGATGGATGTGCATAAGATCTAAACCATAAGTGTTTAGAATAGATCCAAACATGTTTAACATCAGTCCATATATGACTAAGGACATGGATAATCAGCCACTGAAAGTTAGGAAAGACTTCAAACCATGTAAGATAAATATCACTGCATAAGAGACCAATGAGGAATCAACTAGTGAGATTGGGATTTGTATAGTCTTTGGATTATTCATAGGTATGGTAGATGGTATGGATGGTGGTATTATATGTGTATAAACCTGCAAATATGCTTCTAAATCAGAATCCAAAGGA